>CAUYTI010107256.1:0-10358 GCA_963575145.1 Galago senegalensis
CCAGCTACTTGGGAGGCGGAGGCAAGAGACTCGCTTGAGCCCAGGAGTTGGAGGTTGCTGTGAGCTGTAATGCCACAGCACTCTACCCAGGGGGACAGCTTGAGGCTCTGTCTCAAAAAAAAAAAAAAAAAAAAAAAACAATATGATTAACCAAATGTGCTGAGAAGATAGCTGGAAGATTACTAAAATTGATGCTTTGGTATGAAGATTGACCTTTATTCCTGATACATTGCCATTAATATCATACATTTGGGGATTCAAATTTTCTCTCCATTGAAGTTGCAGAGGATGAACATCTTTTAAATTTGAAATAGGTTCTATATTTTTATTTTCCAAAATCTGTTACCCAGATTCTGAGGTATTTGATGGTTTATGGTTTTTGTAAGAAGTATTTTTAAAGGTTCCTCTATATTGTTTTTCTGTGAGACAGAGTCTCACTGTGTCACCCTTGGTAAAGTGCTATGGTGTCATAGTTCACAGCAACCTCAAACTCTTGTGCTCAAGTGATCCTCTTATCTCAGCCTTCCAAGTAGCTGGGACTATAGGCACCTGCCACAATGTCAAGTTCTTTTTTTTTAAGACATGGGGTCTTGCCCTTGCTCAGCCTGGTCTCGAATTCAGAAACTCAGGCAATCCACCCACCTTGGCCTCCCAGAGTGCTAGGATTAAAGGCATGAGCCACAGTACCTGGCTTAAAACTACCTCTATATCCAAATTCTCCAACAATGATGGAGTCCTGTGAACCTGATGACACTTTGAATTTATCATATACCATATTTCTATATATCCCCACAAGAATCCACTATTTGTACAAATTATTTTAGGCACAACTGTGAAAAATATTGAAAACAAAGCATATGATGCTTACAGACTCAAGTCATCAAGGTTTGGTTTGCAAAATCAACATCTACAGGTGTGTGCCCACCAAACGAACACCTTGTATTGCACACCTAAAGACATCGTTCACACCAAACAAATTGTTTTGAATACCCTATAGGTGCTTGTTCTTATTCCCCGTTAAAAGGTTAAAAAAGAAGGTGGGAGAGAATTCTAGGATCCAGAGGTTAATTTAATATGAAGTAACTTAAAGTACTGAAAAGACAGGGTCATCCAAACACCTAGATGAACTAAAACTGACAAGTGGCAAACAAATGGACCCCTTCCGCCCTGGGATCTCTGAGGGCAAGACTGATGGTGCTGGTCATAAATTCCTAGACTGCTTGGCTGCTCTGGAGTAAAGAAACACACAGATGAATTGGATCTTGGCATCTCACATAGCTCTCTGATTTGAACTTGATGTCTCTGAACTATGGGTAATAAAACCTTCCTTGCAGGCTTGGTGCTCGTGGCTCAGTGAATGGGGTGCCAGTCACATACACCAAAGGTGGTAGGTTCAAGCCTGGCCCAGGCTTACTAAACAATGACAACTGCAACTAAAAAAAAAAAAAAAAAAAATGGCCAGGCATTGTGGCGGGCACCTGTGGTCCCAGCTACTTGGGAAGCTGAGGCAAGAGAATCATTTGAGCCCAAGAGTTTCAGGCTGCTGTGAGCTATGATGCCATGACCCTCTACTGAGGGTGACACAGTGAGACTCTGTCTCATAAATTAATAATTAATTAATTAATTACGTTTTAAAAAAAAAAGAAAGAAACCTTCTTTGCAAAGCGTGTGAGGATTAGAGATGATGTACGAAAAACATCTAAGACAATGCCAACCACTTAACAGGCACTCAGAATTCAATTCCCAGTCAGTTCCCTCATGATTAAAACCCTGAGCTAATTTCCTAACTAAATAATTCATTCAAATCAACAGAAAAAGAAGAACAACCTACTAGAAAAAACAGAAAACAAAATACAAATAGTTAATAAACATGAAAAATAACTCAAACTGTTCAACCTAACTTAAAAAGACATGCAAATGAAAACAGTGATACACCATGTTTTGCTCTCCAATTAAGGGTTTTTAAAGTATAATCATACCAGTGCTGGCAATGATGTGAGGAGGAAAGCACCTTCATACATTGCTTGTGGGAGTACATATTATTACAATACTTTTAGGCTGGACACAGTGGCTCTCATATGTATAATCCTAGCACTCTAGGAGACTGAGGCGGGTGGATTGCCTGAGCTCAGGAGCTTGGGACCAGCCTGAGCCAGAGGAGACCCCCGCCACCACCAAAAAAATAGAAAAACTAGCTGAGAGTTAAGGCAGACACCTGTAGTCCCAGCTACTGGAGAGGCTGAGGCAAAAGGATTGCTTGAACCTAACACTTTGAGGTTGCTGTAAGCTACAACACCACTCAACCCAGGGGATAAGAGAGTAAGACTCTGTCTAGCTAACCTAATTTCTAATGTGCATATTCTTGGACTCTAAGTTTGGCTGTGGAGAATCTTTCAGACATACAACTATACAAAGGTGCTTGCCCAAGGATGTTCACTACCGTTACCTTTATTATGGCTAAAAATTGGAAGTAGCATACATGCTCAGCAATTGAAGAGGGATAAAATACTGTACGGTACATCTGTATAATGGAATGATATACAGCCATTAAAAAGAATGAAGTAAGCTGGACATGGTGGCTCATGCCTGAATTCCCAGCACTCTGGAGGCTGAGGGGGGTAGATTGCTTGAGCTCACAAGTTCCACACCAGCCTGAGCAAGAGTGAGATCCCCATCTCTACTAAAAATAGAAAAACTAGCCAGGCATTGTGGCGGGTGCCTGTAGTCCTATGTACTTGGGAGGCTGAGGCAGGAAGACAACCTGAACCCTGGTGTTTGAGGTTGCTATAAGCTAGGCTAAGGCCATAGCACTCTAGCCTGGCCAACAGAGCGAGACTGTCTCCAAAATCAAAACAAAAGAAAACAAAAAAAGATTCCTGAGAGGATGGATATATAAGATACTATTAACAAAGCTGACTATAGTTACCACTGAGGAACAGAAACATGGAAGAGTCTTTCTGATCTTTTACTTCCTTCAGTACTGATCAAAAATATTATTATGGGGTGGCACCTATGGCTCAATGGAGTAGGGTGCCAGCCCCATATGCCAGAAGTGGTGGGTTCAAACCCAGCCCTGACCAAAAACTGCAAAAAATAAGAAGAAGAAGAAGAAAAGAAAAAAAAGTTGTATTATGTATAAGCATTTTTAATATTTTTTAATTCCTATTTACTGGAGCCCCAGGTACAGAGAGCTGGAGGCCAGTGTGAGGGGGCAGATATCAGCCTCAGAGAAAACGTCCTACTTGCCACTTTGAGGGAGTTTTTGATTCTTTTACTGGCCTGGCCTCAGAACCAGGGGAAGCTACTTTGCTGTCTCACAGGTTTCCAACTTTTTCATCACTCTCTTTCAACCAGAAATAGAACACAGAACCATCAGAAGGTAAATTAAGGGTATAGATGGGCCACATTTCCCAGAAAGAAGCCTCACTTTTCTCCCTTCAGATGTTGAGGAAGGAGGCCTAAGTAAATTAAATATATCAGCCAGTGTCTTCCACATGTCCACAGTGTGCTGACACTCCATAAAAGGATAGTCAGTCCCCAGCTAAAAGACTGGGCTGGCTCAGTGCCTGTAGCTCAGTGGCCAGGGTGCCAGCCACATATACCAGAGCTCGTGGGTTCGAACCCAGCCCCAGCCTGCCAAACAATGACAACTACACCCCCCCTCAAAAAAATAGCTGGGTGTTGTGGCAAGTGCCTGTAGTCTCAGCTACTTGGAAGGCTGATGCCAGAGAATCACTTAAGCCCAAGAGTTGGAGGTTGCTGTGAGCTGTGACACCATAGCACTACACAGGGCAACATAGTGAGACTCTGTTTCAAAAAAAAAAAAAAAAAAAAAAGAACGGGCTGGATTTCTTGTGAAAAATCTCCTCCATCAGGCAGACATCAGGCTAACCCAATGGAAATACTCAACATATTCTGCCACTTAATTCTATAGTAGTAACAGACATAGTCTTAGACAAGGCACTGCCGTGAGGCAGTGTGGCGCTGAGAGCAGGCTCTAAGCCAGTCTGATTCCACCACTTATTAGCTTTGTTCCCTATGCAACCTACTTATCTTTACTTATCTTATACAGTTTCCTCATCTGTACTATAAAATGGGGTACAACAAAACCTACTTTATAAGGTTTTTGGGAGGCTTACATGATATAATGCATCTCAGATGCCTAGAATAGACTAAGTATTTAATTGCTGTTCTTTTTATTGTTGTTAGGTTATAAAGGAGGCATGAAGGAACAAAATATTTTCTACTCTTTCCCTGGGCTCAGAGCCAATTTTGAAATGGGCCACCTGTCCTGCCTTCCTCTCACCCCTCCTGCAGGTCCCTACCCCATGTTCTTACCCTTCCACAAGTCCACCAGTAACAGATGGCTATCCCTACCTCCTGCCACCTCTGCCTCCATCCCAAGTGCTACGTGCCCAAATCACTGTCCAACTAATCACAGGCAAATTCTTGTCACATTGGTGCCCAAGATCCTAATTTCCAGTTAGAAAGAAAGTCTTGAGTGAATTATAAGGCCAATCCATTAGCCTTCTGAGAGGTGTTTGTTTTTAAAAGAGTAACATGAATTCTAATTGGCGGAATTTCGGGCAGCACCTGTGGCTCAAAGGAGTAGAGCACCAGCCCCATATGCCGGAGGTGGGGGGTTCAAACCCAGCCCCAGCCCAAAAACTGCAAAAAAAAAAAAAAAAAGGTAATTGGTGGAATTTCTAACTGTAAAACATCCAAGAGGAATAAGGTCAAATAACGCACATGGAGGGGAGGGGTTAGGTCCCATGTTGACAATAAGCTCCCCTCAGCTATTTCTGCATTATGTAATCCATTCCTTCTATTTTTTTTAAATTTAGATAAAATCCACATAAAATTTACCACTTCAAATTGTACAATCAGTAGTTTTAAGTAACATTTACAAGACTGTACAATCATCACCACTACCCACTTCCAGAACATTTCATGATTCCAAAAAGAAACCCCATACCCATCTGTAGTCACTCCCTAATTCTCCCTCCCCCCATACCCTGCCAACCACTAATTTACTTTCTATCTCTATGGATTTTCCCCTTCTGGACATTTCATATACATATAATCATATAATATGTGACATTTTGTGTCTGGCTTCTTCCTGTTAGAATGTTGTTTTTTTTTTTTTTTTTTTTTAGACAGAGCCTCAAGCTGTCCCCCTGGGTAGAGTGCCGTGGCATTACAGCTCATAGCAACCTCCAACTCCTGGGCTCAAGCGAGTCTCCTGCCTCAGCCTCCCAAGTAGCTGGGACCACAGGCGCCTGCCACAACCCCCGGCTATTTTTTGGTTGCAGCTGTCATTGTTGTTTGGCGGGTCTGGGCTGGGGATTTGAACTTGCCATCTTAGGTGTACGTGGCTGGCGCCTTAGCCCGTTGAGCTATAGGCGCCGAGCCTGTCATAAAGATTCTTAATTGTCCCCATCAGTAATAACATCACATTTATGAAACCTAAGGTTTTTGAAATATTGTCTAGGCCCTGCATTCCAATGGATTGACTAACCCACACAGACCAGGGACCCATAGCAAGAAACTTACTCAACTGGTATTGTGACTCTTACTCAAGAACCAACTCAACAAAGAAGAAAGTTTCTACTCCCCTATGGTTCTGCCCCAAACCCAGCCAATTAGTAGACCTAATTGCCTAGCCTTTTGCCTGCCAAACTATCTTTAAAAACACTCTCTCCCTAAATTTTCAGGAAAATTGATTTGAGAAATTCTTCCCATTTTCTCACATGGCACTTGAGATATATTAAACCCTTTCTCTGCTGTAACCCCCACTGTCCTAGCATATTGGCTTCCTCTTGGGCATTTGACAATGAACCTGGTTGGGCTATAACACTAATATGGAAGAAATGTCTTTGCAGTTGATGGGTTTAAATTACCTCTCCTTCATTGATAGTTCACTTTACTCATGCTTCCTAGGGCCCAGTACACCATCTATTCTCTTGCTCCCTCTGTAGGCTGGGTAAGCACAGAAGCAAGGTCAAAACCCCAGGGAGCCTCAGAGATGGGGAGTTGCTCCCTGATTCAGGCTTTGGTATGCACCTGGAAATACCTGGAGGAAAGGCAGTGAGCTAGCAGCAGCACCTGCCGAACTGGAGATTGACTGTGCAGCACCTAGGAGCGGTTATACCCTGGAGCAAAGTCAGGTCAAGGTGAGCTCTGATTTAGGAGGACACTTGGGGAAAAGGGTGGAATTAGGGTTCCTGGAATCAGCCAAGTCAAAGGACCCTCAAAACCTCAATAATAGCATCAAGGTTCTGATGCCCAGAGCAAGTGCAAAACTTTGAGGGTATTTCAAATTATAACCCTACTCTTTTCTTTTCACTGTAGTTGTAGATATTCAATCGTTATCTAGAAATGTAAATAATGCACTTGTGAATGACAGAGCAAACAAGGGGTGGGGGAAAAAGGACTTTGGTTAAGAGTGGGCAGACTTAGTCACCCTTAAAGCAAACTTTGACTGTGACAAAGCTAAGTCTGAGGCCCACTGGAGCCACAGTGTATGAGAAAGCTTTTACTGAGTGCTACCTATTTAGGGAAAGTAGTGGCTTCAGTTGTGAATTTAGACTGCCAATGGCGAGATAAAAATATACAACAAACAAAACAAAAAATGGTGGAGAAAGTTGAATTTCCTTCCAGAAGTTCTAAAGCCTAATGGGGAAAGAGAAACATGAAAAACTCAAGAATATGGATAGGCCAGATAAAATTACTCAGATAGTATTTGAGTGGGACATTCCTTTTTATTATTCCCAGTTCACCTAATGAATCATACTTTGGTGCCATTCTCTTCTGTTAGGAGAGGGAACAGGTGGTGCCTCAAGTCTTGAAAAGCCTGTACCAGCACACAGGGAAGTGGCTAGGAGTGTCGAACCATAAAGAGAAGAAGATTCCACAAGACTTTATGAATACTTGCACAGCATTCTACCAGAGAGAAGGAACGTCCAGCCCTCTGTATGTTTTTGACAAAAGCAAAAAAGACAAGTTGTTTACGTGCATGATTGTTATCTTTCATGAGAAATGATACATATTGATTTTTACTAAAAGAAGTTATGTTTTATAGAGGCCTGCAAAACCTGGCTATGCCATTCAAACACAGAGACTATTGCTACGTGAATTCCGACTACAAAGTATTTAATTCTCCCTTAGCAGAAATAACTGGGCAAGTTATGAGGTAGTATTCATTATGACACAATTATATTTCAACCTTCATGGAAAGAAAATAAAGCAAATAAATTCATCAATCAAATCACTCAACTTTAAAAAGAGAATCCAAGAAGCTAACTGAATATTATGTAGAAAACAATTAATTTAGAACATTTATTAGAAGACTACATTGAATTGTTCCTTTCCTTATTAAGCACCTACTATATTCTAAGTACTTTCTATAAATGATTTACATTTAGTTTTGTAACAACCTTGTGTTTTTTAAATCCCTGTTTAAAAAAGGTTAAGTAACATTTGCCCAAAACTTTATTAATAATAATAAGTGGCTGAGCTAGGACCAAAACCAGATCTACACTTTCCACTAAAACCTAGTCCTTTTTAAATAATGGAAATGACTGTCACAGAAAAATAGGTAATTAAGTACAGAAAAGGAAGATAAGGAAATGGAGTTAACATCTAGGAGATGGAAACACTTGTCTCCTTCCTCCAAGCCACCAATGAAAGGACCAAATTAAGGAATAGCTACTGGCAGGCACAGTGACTCACACCTGTAATCCTAGCAACCTGGAAGGCTGAGGGAGGAGAATTACTTACGGTCAAGAGTTTGAGACCAGCCTAAGTAAGAGAGAGAGAGAGATTCTATCTCTACAAAAAATAGAAAAATTAGACGGGCATGGTGGCATGAGCCTATAGTCCAGATATTGAGGAAGCTGAGGCAGGAGGATCACTTGAACCCAGAAATTGGAGCTTTGATGAGGTTGCTGCACTCTAGCCCAGGAAACTGAGTAAGACTCTATCTCACTAAAAAAGAAAGAAAGAGGGAGAGAAAAGAAAGAAAAGGAAAAAGAGAGATGCTGAATAATGAATAGACATTAATACAATCTATAGGACATCTATAGGCCAAAAAACAAACAAACAAAACATCTTGTTCTAAACCTTATATCTTATACAAACCTTAACTGAAAGGAATTCTGGATTTAAATGTGCAACATAAACCTAAAAAAGAAAAAAAATAGAACCCACCCCCCCAAAAAAAAATACACACAGGAGAAAACCTCTGAAATCTAAGAATTAAATGTAAAGTCTAAAACTCTACTTTACGAAAACAATAGGAGAAAATGTTAGCTTTGTTCAATGTTAGTGTTGAATTTAAATCTCCTCCAGTTTTATTTATATTCATGTCTCTGTGTGTATTCAGTTCTACACAAACTTAGCACATATATGGGTTTGTGTATCCATCTCCACAATCAAGAGTCAGAAGAGTTCATCACCACAGGACTCTCCTGTGTGGCCTTTTTATAACCACTTCCACCTTCCTTATGCCCATCCCCTTATCTCTAATCTGACAACCACTAACCTGGTTTCTATTTCCAAAATTTTGATATTTCAACAATGTTATATATAAAGAATGTCACAGTGTGTAAGCTTTGGGTATTATATATTTTTCACTCAGCATAGTTCTCTTGACATTTATTCAAGTTTGTGTGTGTCAGCAGTTCATTCCTTTTTACTGTTGAGTAGTGTTCTATAGTATGACTATGCCACAGTACTTTTAATGAGATCCAATTATCAGTTTTTCTTTTTATGGATAGTGCCTACTCCTATCCTATATGTTTCAAGATTTTCTCCTATCGTTTTTGTAAAGTAGAGTTTTAGACTTAGATTTCAGAGGTTTTCTCCTGTGTGTATTTTTTTTGGGGGGGGGTTCTATTTTTTTTTTTTTTTAGGTTTATGTTGCACATTTAAGTCCAGAATTCCTTTCACTTAAGGTTTGTATAAGATATAAGGTTTAGACTTAAGGTGTTTTGTTTGTTTGTTTTTTGGCCTATAGATATCCTGTTACTCTAGCATTATTGGTGGAAAAGGCTATCCTTTCTCAACATATTTGTGTATAGAAGTTAGATGTGTTTTTAGGTGTCTGGCATGGGCTAGTCATTGAACAAGTATCTACTGAGCTCCTACTATGAGCCAAGCACTATTCTAGGTGCTAGGATTAATCACACTACCTAAAGAAGACAAAAAATTCCATATTTGTGGAGTTTATAGTCTAACAAGGAAGATAAATAGAAATAAATCCATCTTTTTATAACATAAGGTCAAGGAGAGATGTACTATGATGAAAAATAACACAGTATAAAATGCTAAGTAGTAATGTATGAGGTGGGGTAAGTAGCATATGTTAGATAATATGGTCAGGGGATATCTCTCTGAGTAAGTGGTATTTCAGTAAACATTTGAATTAAGTAAAGAATTGAGCCATGGACGTATTTAGAGGATAACTTTCTCTGAAGAGGAAACACTAAGTTGGAAGTTTGAAAGACTGTATGTGAGTAAGAACATGGAAAATTCCATTTTAAATATAGGTATATACATTTCTACTTTCCCTACCCTTCCGAAGATAAAAATTAAAATCTGTAAAGACAGAGAAGAAAACAGCAACAAAAACATATTCTAATAGACTAAAGAGTCAGCAAAAACAAACAAAAGTCAGCATGGACTGCTGACTTCTATCAGAAATATACAGAAGGTAGAAAACAGTATACCAACATGCTAAAGGAGCTTTCACTCTTGTGATAAGGGAACACCATAGCATAAGTTTCTCATTTGTTATGCCTTTTTAAAAAAAATTTTTTTTTATTAAATCATAACTTTGTACATTGATGCATTTATGGGATTTAGAGTACTGCTTCAATACACAATCTGAAATGCTTACATTGAACTAAGTAACACATGCATCACAATTATATTCATTTCTTAATAGTTTTGAAATGTACCATTGCATCATGCACATTAGGTGAGGTCCCCCTGAATACTTTCTCTCCTCCCATATCCCCCACTCTGTTGGCATCATGTGGGATAGCTAAAACTCTGATAGAAAACAGTATTTCTTGCTTAAAGAAACAGAAAGTGCTTTGGACAGCAACAACCATTGGAAAATGAAAGAGGACCTAAAATTTAAAAAACAGAAATTTAAAAAACAGAAAGAAGGGGAGCCCATTCTATGCATAAACTTTGTCCAAATGTCTGGCTGGTGTCTGAATCACCCATAAACAGGATGGACTAAAAACAGCCCAGCCAAGAATAAGAGAACTGACCTGAGATTTGAACTGCTACCCAAGAGAGAGGATTTTCAGTTTGTGTACAACTAAATTCTCGGCTTAAACAAAGAACAA
>CAUYTI010107261.1:0-27387 GCA_963575145.1 Galago senegalensis
GACAGAGCCTCAAGCTATCCCCCTGGGTAGAGTGCTGTGGCTTCACAGCTCACAGCAACCTCCAACTCCTGGGCTCAAGGGAGTCTCCTGCCTCAGCCTCCCAAGTAGCTGGGACCACAGGCGCCCGCCACAATGCCCGGCCATTTTTTGGTTGCAGCCGTCACTGTTGTTTGGCAGGTTCAGGCTGGATCCGAACCCGCCACCTTAGGTGTATGTGGCTGGTGCCTTTGCCACTTGAGCCACAGGCGATGAGCCCTTTTTTTTTTTTTTAGACAGGAGTCTCAAGCTGTTCCCCTGGGTAGAGTGCTGTAGCATCACAGCTTACAGCAACCTCCAACTCCTGGGGACGAGTGAGTCTCCTGCCTCAGCCTCCCAAGTAGCTGGGACCACAGGCGCCCGCCACAACGCCCGGCTATTTTTTGGTTGCAGCCGTCACTGTTGTTTGGCGGACCTGGGCTGGATTTGAACCTGCCACCTTAGGTGTATGTGGCTGGTGCCTTAGCCACTTGAGCCACAGGCGCTGAGCCTGATAACTTTTTTTTAAAGGTAGATTGTTTGAAGATCTTCTCATCTCAAAATAGACTTTTTTTGTTTCTTTCATCTATTTCAGTTTTTTCAATCTTCAGCACAAAGTATAGGATGGGATGATACACATGAATTCTTGCTTATTGTATTTTAGGGACTATTCAGGGATTTTGCAAGGATAATTCACCATACTTCTCCCCAATTGCATTAGTCTTTAAAATGTAACCTCCCATAGAAGACAAAATCCTCTGTGGTAGTGTTTATTGACCATCTAGTATGTGACCAATACCTTAAGTGATTTACTTCATTTTAACCATGTGAGGTTAAGAAGTCTTTACTTTGATTATACAAAAAATAAAGCTCAGAGATTTTCTTTTTTCTTGAGACAAGGTCTTGCTCTGTCATCCAGGTTAGATTATAGTGGCATAATCATAGCTCACTGCAGCCTAGAACTCCTGGGCTCAGATAATCCTCCTGCCTCGACCTCCTGAGTAGCTGGCTCTACAGGTACATACCACCTTGGCTGGCTAATTTTTTGTAAAGATAAGATCTCACACTGTTGCCCAGGCTGGTCTCAAACTCCTGGCCTCAAGCAATCCTCCTGCCTCAGCCTTCTAAAGTTAGAGAATTTGAATAACACACTGAAACTTACACAAGTTGTAGATACTTAGAGATACCTATTTACCTGACTTCATAGTTCTGATTCCTCTCCTTAAGCACTTGGGAACTTTGGACAGTTCAATGTAAGGGATATGTGTACTTTGGATCCTGAAACTACCACTTTCTAGCTATACAATATTAATGGCAAATGGCTTTTGAATGTTTTCCAATTTCTCAGCACTTTATGCACACAATATCTAAATCAATGTTCTTGAAAACTTTTGGAAGGAGATGCTACTTTTATTCTTATCATCCCCACTTTAAAGATGAGGAACTGAGGCTTAAAAGCAGTTAGTAATCTTCAGAAGTGGCATTTGAACTCAGATGATCTGATGCCAATGCATATTTGTAAGCAAATGATACGGATATAAAAGGAAGAAGAATTCAACCCACTTTTTAGAATGATTTACACGGCAAGAATGTGGGCTTAAGAAGGGCCAGGTGTGGTAGCTCGTGTCTGTAATTGTAGCACTCTGAGAGGCTGAGGTAGGAGGACTGCTTGAGCTCAAGAGTTCAAGACCAGCCTGAGCAAGAGTGAGACCCCCCCCATCTCTATTAAAAGTAGAAAAATTAGGTGAGTGTTGTGGCAGGCGTCTGTAGTCCCAGTTCTTCAGGAGGGTGAGGCAGGAGGATTGCTTGAGTCTGAGAGTTTGAGGTTGCTGTGAGAGTTATGATGACGCTATGGCACTCTGCCTGGGGCAACAGAGTGAGACTATTAAAAAAAAAAAAGAATGTGAGTTTAGGAGCAGGCTGCCTGGGGACAAATACCAGCTCTTCTACTTGCTAAAGATGTGACTCTAGGCAAGTCATTGGAGGTGTCCTCATCTGTAAAAGGGACATACAATAGTGCCTACCTCTATTAATTTTCTAGGGTGCTATAATAAAATACTACAGGCTGTGTGGCTTAAATGACAAATTAATTTTCTCACAGTTCTGGAGGCTAGAAGTCCAACATCAAGTGTGGCAAGTGTGGTTTCTTCCGAGGTCTCTCTCCTTGGCTTATAGATGGTGCCTCCTTGCTGTGTCCGTACCTGATCATCCCTTGGTCTCCATGGTGTTGTTTGGGTCCCAATTTCTTCTTAAAAGCACCAGTCATATTGGATTAGGGTCCACCCATCTGACCTTATTTTATCTTAATTACTTCTTTAAAGGGCCTGTCTCCAAATACAGTCCCATGTTGAGGTGCTGGGGATTAGGGCTTCACCATGTGACTTTTGCAGGGGATGCACCTCAGCCCATAACACTACCTCACGGAGTTATTGTGAAGATTAACTGAGACAATATAAGTAAAGCAATGATTGTGGGACTGAGAATATAGTAAGACTTAATAACTGTTAGACATAACTGAACACTTTTAGGTATAAGGGTAAGCAGCGAGCTGTAAAAATCATTCCCTGCTGGGATATTGGCTAGAAGTGCCCTGGGGCTTTCCTTCTCATCCAGGGGCAATCCAGCCTCGTCCTTGCCTTGGGGTCTACAGTCTTCCTCTTGAACCCAGAACTTTTCCATTCTGGTCTGGCTCTCCTTGGGGTCAATAAGATGCTCTTCCTGCAGAGAGTTCTCAAATTTTCTTTCTGTAATTGTTCCAAGTTTAGCCTTTAAAAGGAGAAAATTATCCTGTCCTAGTGTCTCATGGTTCAGCAAGTGTATTTCAAATACTACTGCTATTTCTATTCTTCAGACAAGTTACTTTTATTAAAATTTAATGATAATCACTTGCATTTATAGCCATTTTTCCATCTGCAAAACTCTTTTCTATCCATTATCTCTCTTAAATCTTACCACATCGGTCGGAAGAATGTATGGTTGGTTCCTTCCATTTTACAAATGAAGAAAATAAGTCTCTGAGGAGTAGGATCATTGTCCTGGCTCACACAGTGAAGATGCATCAGAGATGGGCTTCAAATTTTGGTCTTTTAGTTTCAATTTGTCAGGAGTAGCTCACCTATTCAGGCATTTCCCTCCTTACAAACAATCCAGTATACCAGCTCTTGTTCCCTCCTTTGAGGGAATGTAATTAAGTCATTTAGATTAGTTATTTCAATCAGAAGTGACAAAAAACTAACTCAAATTGGCTTAAGCAAAATCTAATTTATTGATTTAGCCTAACAAAACAATTCAGAAGTAGGTTTTCAGGCATGGACAGATCCAGGTGCTCAAATTATGTCATCAGAACTCTCTCCATTTCTTAGCATTTCTCTGTGTTAACCTTATTCTTAGACAAGCTCTCTACTTGGGTTGTCAAAGATGGTCCCCACCAGCTGCAGCTTACGATCCTCCTCATTCAACAAAGGCAAAAGATAGAGAACATCTCTTTCCTATAACTGCAACAAATGATCTTGTATCATTCTCAACTATTTGGCTTTCAACCACAAGCCAATCAGCATGTCCAGAACAGTGGAATATGATCATTATCTAAGCCTTTCATTTGCCCCCTCTGGGAGTGGTGTGTGGTGTGCACATGCGTATGTGTGTGTGTGTGTGGGGGGGGGTGTTTTGTGTGAGAGTTCCACCAAACCCAGGGACTGAGTGAAGAAGTTTCTTCAAGGAAAAGTCATTATTGTCAGAAGTGTGTCTGAGGTGGGCAGATCTCTACAGGGTGTCTTTGCTATGCAGAGCTAGAGTAAAGTAGCCACAGAGGACCTGGGGGTCCATCTTAGCAAGAATGCTTGCTTCTTGCCATAAGGGAGAATAGTAAATGGACTTTCATAATATTTTTCCAGGACTGCTTAGCTTGGCTCTGAAGCCTAGGGAAAAAAGGCAATAATTCAGGCAGAGTAAAGAATAAAGAGTGACTTGGTATCTTTGGAGCAGTACCCAAACAGGAATATCCACAGAAGCAAACTTGGAGGTCGTCTTTGAGGATGGCCAATTCTCTGCTTCCCTCTTCCTAGCACCCTTCATGTCCCCTGAAGCTGTGAGCTCTGGGTGAGTGCCTGGCATAGTGTCTGTGCCTGGCACATCACAGGGGACTCACCAGGGGACTCACACATATTTATTGGATGGCTGAATAATTAATGAATCAGGCTGATCAGTCTGATTGGCAGAGTCCATCTACCCATCTGGATAAGTCAATCACCCTTTTTAGCCTCTGTTCTCCACCTGAGAAGTAGGAGAAGGTATACAATGAGATTCTCTCTATAGCTCCTTCAGGTCATGATTCTAAGATGATAGGCTTCTCAGGAGATAGCCAGGATGCCCTCTACAAGGAACCAATGGAGAGGGAAGCCAAATTTGGTGAGCACCCTTTGTCCAGGCCTTGGCTGAGATCAGTTCCCATGCGTCTGAGATCTCCAAATTGTGGGATTTCATGGATCTGTAATTTTTGTTAAATTTGGTATTGGAATAAGGATGCCTATTTTTTGTTTTGCCTAATAAGGACATTAATAAACTCCTTTTCAGCTGGGCACAGTGGCTCACACCTGTAATCCTAGCACTCTGGGAGGCCAAGGCGGGCAGATTGCCTGAACTCAGGAGTTTGAGAACAGCCTGAGTAAGGTGAGACCCCAACTCTACTAAAAATAGAAAAACTGAGGCAAGAGGATCACTTGAGCCCAGGAGTTTGTGGTTGCTGTGAGCTATGATGCCATAGCACTCTACTGGGGGCAGCAAAGTGAGATTCTGTCTCAAAAAATAAAATAAAATAAAAAGAAACCCCCTTTCATTAAAAATCACTCCCATTTCTTAAAATGCTCTAAGAAAGTAGGAAGTATATAATCTCAGAAAAAAAAAAAGATCAGTCCTCCTCTCCACTGTAGAGTGATAATTGGCAATTGTACATGATGATTTTTTTACAGATAGATGCAAGTTTTGACAGACTGACCCCTGTGTGTGGTACAGTGTTTGGGATCCGTTAACATGGATTCTTTTTCATTCCTGCCCCCTCCATTATTTATACCGGTGAAGTGGGGCTTAATCTGCCTACTTCACAGCTGGGGAAACAAATTCAGAGAGCTGGAGCAAAGGTCACAGAGATAGTCACAGTTTGTCTGTGTTCCATTCCAGATCATCTCTACAGATCCTAAGCCAAAGGTTACTTCCCTTGCAGGGAAAGAAATGACCCAAACTGGCTCCCTTGGAGTTACCCTCAGGGGTTCTGTAACCCTGGGCCTTGACTTTCATGCTTTGATCATTAACACATTCTTCTGGTGCACCCACTTCATGCCAGGCACTGGGCTAGGCGCTGGGGAGAGTGTAGAGTAGGGAAAACCCCAAATTTCCCAGCCCCTTTCTTCCCTATCCCTTGGTACTCACCCTGTGTCCTGTTCCCCGGGCCCCACTTCTTGTGCAAGGAGCCAACGAAGCCCCATCCCAGGCGTGGGCTGCTAACAGTTTAAGGAGTTCTCCCTTCCGGATATGTTGACAGTGTCCTAGTAGACTCCGGGAACCTTCAGCACCTCCAAGACCCAAAAGACAGGGAGCATAATGGTACAACTTCAGACAGTGAAGGGGTTAGGTTGTAGGGGACGGAATTCGGGAGCAAGACATCCAGGTGGTCTCCTATCAATGATATCTCGTTCACCCCTCCTCCATTCCCATGGACTTAGTGGGGACTCACAGCTCCACAGCTCAGTCTGGAAGAAGGGAGTCCCCCAAATCAGAGGGCCCTACTGTGGAGAGGGCTTCTGGCTCCGGCCGTGGCGCCCCAGGGGCCGTGCCCACTCTTCCCCTAGGCTGCTAGAACTAGCAGCGCCCCTCCTCCGTTTCGCCCCGCCCCGCACGCTCGCGCGGGAGCGCGCCTCCGCCGGGCCGCGCCGGTGCACAAGAGCGCGCGCCTCGGCGCGGGAGCGCGCCCCGGGGGAGAACCCGAGCAAGATGGAGGCCGCTCAGAAGCAGCCGCCTGGGCCGAGGCAGCCGCTGCTGGGAGCGCCGAGCCGCGGCACCTAGGCCGTGCCAGTCCCGGACCCGCTGCCCTGGACCGGACCCAGGTTGGTCTTCGGGCACCCTCTCCCCGCGGCCGCAGCCTCTGCGCGCGTCCAGCCTGGGCGCGGGGTAGCCCCAACCCCCGGCCTTACTGGGGCCTGGCTGCTCCTCAGCACCCCGGGGCCAGTCCCTGTCCACCGCCGCTTCTCCCGGTCGGGGCTGCCTGCCGGCCCCGGTCCTTCCTCCCCTTGGCCTGGAAAGCCTCTCTCCCCAGGCTTGGCCCGCCAATCCCAGGCTCCCCTCAACCTACATCCAGCCCTGGCTTCTGAGGACACCCCCCCACACCGCCCCGTGTCCAGCAGTCCCAGCCCCCGACTCCCTTCCAGCCTTATTCTAATTCCGTTGCTGTGCCCTCTTAGACCCTCTTACCAGCCCCATTCCCTGACCCAGTCCCCGTATCACCTTCCTGGTCTCCCAGTACTGGCCCTTATATCCCCTTCTTCCTCCCTCATAGAAGCGCCTCACTCCGCCTCATAGCCCCTTTCTAGACACCCAATACCAGATCTCTTTCTAACCCCACAACCGGCCCCTAATTCCCTTCTGGGCTCCCTATATCCAGCCCTTCTGCTAACCCCCCAATACCAGTCTCCAGCCTCCATTCCATCCCCCCACAGCACCTCTACTCCCCTAGTGCCACCCCCCAAGCCCCCTCCTTAACTCCCCCATGACCACTTTCAAGCTCTTCCCTTACTTCCATATCCCGTATCCTCATCCCAGGCCCCCCTCAACTTTCACATGGCTCCTTCCTAGACCCCCCAATAGGAAAGCTTTGCCAGTGCCCCCGGACACCGCTCCAACAGTCTCATGACCCCCTCCTCTCTCCCCGGTATCAGTCCCCAGGGCCCCCAGCTCCGCCCCAGACCCCGCCCTCGCGAGGTCCTTGACTCGGGGCCGCTTCTTCCCAGCTCCCGCCCGGCAGCCCGGCGTTCGGTCCCGGGCCGGCGGCCCCCGCCAGCCGCCGCCGCCGGCCCCGCCCCCGGGCACCATGCTGCCCTCGCAGGAGGCCTCCAAGCTCTACCACGAGCACTACATGCGGAACTCGCGGGCCATCGGCGTGCTGTGGGCCATCTTCACCATCTGCTTCGCCATCATCAACGTGGTGGTCTTCATTCAGCCCTACTGGGTGGGCGACAGCGTGAGCACCCCTAAGCCTGGCTACTTCGGTCTTTTCCACTACTGTGTGGGCAGCGGGCTGGCGGGCCGCGAGCTCACCTGCCGGGGCTCCTTCACCGACTTCAGCACCATCCCGTCCAGCGCCTTCAAGGCGGCTGCCTTCTTCGTGCTGCTCTCCATGGTGCTGATCCTCGGCTGCATTACCTGCTTTGCGCTTTTCTTCTTCTGCAACACGGCCACGGTCTACAAGATCTGCGCCTGGATGCAGCTCTTGGCAGGTAGGGGAGGGGTGCGGGCGGAACCCCCAGAACAGGAGCCAGAGACAGGGGCTCCTTCCTGCTAGGTCCCCTTCTTGGAGGAGTTAGAGATAGATTTTGTTCCTCTTTGTTAAGACACTCACTTCCTTGGTTAACCCTCAGCAGTCACTGGGGAGGGGATTCAATGAGAGAGCCCTGGAGGGGTGGGGAGCAGAGCCTTAGAATTGGTATTTGGGTCTCTATGCCTGGATATGGGCAGACTGCATTTATTGATGAGTTAGCATTATGTTAAGAGTGTCTCCAAGGGTCTCTGTTGGCTGTCTTAGAGGGGTTACTCTAGGTAGAACCGATTTCTATTAGGCTGATATGAGCATGAGATGGGGAGTCAAGAGATCTGCTTGGATCTTTAAAATTGCTGAATTATCAACTTGGGTGTTTCACTTTACTTCTCTGAGTCTTGGTTTCTTCATCTGTAACACAGTGGAGAGGATGCCTATAGGACAAATGAAAGAGGATCTTGTAATCTTTAAACTGCTGTGATGAGATAGGGGGCAGAGGCTGTCTATAGTGGCTATCCACTATTTGAGATGTGAATGGTTGATAAAACCTGCCCAATGGGAATGAGTTCCTGGGACCCTCTGAAATGTTTGGCCAAGAACCAGAGAGGGGCCTTTTGGGAATGAGAAATGCTGAGACAGTTTCCCAGGATCCATTAGAGTTCCCCACTTCCACCCACCTTTCGATCGAAGGCAGATTTTAAAGACTCAGCAGCTTGGGCATTTGCCTAATTGCTAGTAGGGAAGGGAGTTGGGCTGGGGAAGGAGGGGCCAGGGCATGGGAAGGATGGAGGAAGAGGGCTACTGAAAGCTAGAAAAAAGTTTGGAGCCTTCCAGAGATGAGAAAGAGAAAGAAAAATGTGATAATCATGCAGCAGAGATGGTTTTCAAAAATAACCATCTCAGGACATTCAACAAGTATCCACCATTTTACAAGAGCCCCCATTCCTACTCCCACAGGGCATTATATCACTTGCTGATGATTCCACTGCTCAAATAATTGCAGGCAATTGGTTTGGTATAGTCTCTTGAATATCTGTCTTATAAAGGAGGAGGAATGTAATTTTTGGAAATGGCTGGAAGCCACTCAGGGTCAAGTGTAGAGAATACAATGGATGATCTGATCAAATTGAGAATTGTCACTTGGGATGAAAGCCAAGGTGTGAGGACAAAGTCATGCCTGGTTTGCTTCCCCTAGAGGACTTCTACAAATACAGGGAGGAATTACTGCCTCATTGGAAGAATTGCCCAAACTCCTAAAAGGACTACTTTGAAGAAGGCAGTGTATATTCAGATGTAGATGTTCTAATGAGTTTGTTTCAAATCCATCTCACCCACTTAACTTAGATGTGGATCTTTCAGGATCTTTGAAGAGGATGAGAAAGGAGAATTGTAGGATGTAGGGGATATCACTCCATATTTCTCTGTGGTACTCACAGATCTGATATTATGTACTTCCAGTCTAATTTTTTTCCAAAGGCAAGCTGGAAAGAATATATGAAAATATATGCTCAGCTGGAACCCCCCAATTCATCAACCTTAATTTGGAGTCTACAGATGGGTTGCTGACCTCTGGCTTTCAAATTCTCTGTAATCCATGTGGGTTTAATCTTGGGATTTGATGAACTGTCCAACAACCCCCATGTAATCATAGGATTTTGTGGATTTTAGAGATCAGCTCCTTCAAATTCCATTTCCCCCTCCCTCTACTTTAGAGAGAAGAAACTGCATGTGGAGAACTGAAGGGCTTTCCCAAAGTCACACAGTCAGTAAGGGAAGAAAGTAGGTCTAAGATCTGTGTTTCTTGACTTCTGGTTCAGGGCACTTTCCTTTGAGCAGCTGCTCCACCCTGAGGGCTAAGGGGACAGTCCGTGGAGTCTCTGGGTAAATGACTAAATCACTTTGCTTAATAAAGTGACACTAGGACAGAGGTCAGAGCACCAGTGCTCTGGGTGGGGGTTTTAGTTGACACTACCTGTGACTCACCATGCAGTGTTAAGTAAGTCTTTTTAGTTTAAATCTCAATTTTTTCATTCGTGCAATGGAGAACTGGGGGCCATTAGATAAGTTGATTTAAAGTATCTCTTTCAGTCCTGTGAGGCTCCTAGAACTCTTTCATCAAGATCATTCCATACAGAAAGTCATCCTTGGAGGAACTACAGAGAAGAAAGGGCTTTTTTTTTTTTTTTAGTGTGTAGGTGTGTATGTGACATAAGAATTAAAATGCTTGTCATATGATTATTTTTCCTTAAAATTTTATTCAAGTATTTTAGGGTCTTCTAAGTACAGAGCTCAAGGATATTGGTAAAATACAGAAATACTCTTATTGCTTTGTTTATTCCTCATCTGCTCTATGATCATTCCGATGCTCAGTGTAGCAATACTGAGATACATATTAATAAGACATCATCCCTGTCCCCTAGGATCTTAGGTCTACAAAATGTAATTTCTGCTCTCAGAAAGCTTACTGTCTAGTTGGGTCACTGTATTTGTCAAGTCTTTCAATGGCAAGTGACAGAAACCCAACTCAAAGAGGCTTAAATAAATTAGACTAAAATCAAGAGGGTAGGGTTTATTGACTGACTTAACTTGAAGGTCAAGGGTATCTGGCTTCAGGTATGGATGGATCCAGATGCTCAAATAACCCTATGAAGAATTGTCTCTCTTCATTTCTTGGTTCCTCTATGTTGCCTCATCTTAAGTCCACTTCTCTCTTCAAAGAGATGAATAAGGCCACTGGTAGCTATGAATTTATATTGCTTCAGCTTAGCAATGTCTGTGGAAAAAGAATGATTCCAGCAAAACTTCCAGGGTTGATTCTCATGAGTCCATCTTTAGTTAAGTGTCTGCTTCTTAATTCATCATGGTGACTTTGTCTATGTCCTGAGCTACATGCCCGTCCCTGAAATAAAACATGGACTGATAGTGGAGAAAGGTCAGTTCCCAGAAAGGTAAATCAAGTGTGACCACTGGAAGAGGGTATCACGGATAAGACAAGTACACACAGCAGCTTCCTACGGGGCAATCGGAACAGTAATAAGTGCTATGGACCCAGAGCAACAGAAGGGCTGCCAGCTTAGTTGGAAAATGAGGTGTGAGCTGGGCAGGGTGTTGGCCGGTGTGAAGTATGGGAGAGCACTCTGAGTGGAGAGGAAGGCCAGGGACGGAGACACAGGGGTGAGAAAGCCACATGCCACATCTGAATTGAGCATGAAAACAGTGAGGAAGAGTCCAGGAAGGAATAATGGGGTCGATGGTGTGCCGGGTCAGAGAATTTGGACTTTAATCAACAGTTTGCTGCTGGGACTATTAGTGTTGTTCAAGAAAAATAGTTAACATTTCTGAGCCTTTACCCTCTGTGAGACTGTGTGCTAAACATTTTATATGCATAATATTATTTAACCCTCACTATAATCCTCTGGGGTAGACAACATGATTTATTTTCTATAGGTGAGAAAACTGATCCCCCAGGGGATGTCCAAGGACATGCAAGTGGTAAGTGGTGGAGCCAGGATCGTAACTCAATCTGCCTGACTCTACAGCCCAAGATCTTGGTTAGAGGAGGATTAATGGTGGGAATAGTCTCAGGATGGTTTTTCCAGAAGAGTCAAAGGCTAAGTAGAGAGGCTGGAAGAGCCAGGTGGCTCTCTGTGGAGTTAGGGATCAACTTTTCAGAGCTTCTCAGGTTATCTCTGCAACTCCTTTACCTGATTGCCCCATTTATAAGAACATATAGTGCTAGGACTACAGCCTCTGTGCTCAATGTTTCTATACTCAGGCCAGGCGTGGTGGCTCATGCCTGTAATCCTACCACTTTGGGGGGCTGGGGTGGGTGGATTTGTTGAGCTTAGGAGTTTGAGATCATCCTGGGCAGCATAGCAAGACTCTGTCCTTATAAAAAATAGCTGGCCATGGTGGCATGTGCCAATAGTCCCAGCTATTCAGGAAACTAAGACAGGAGGATTGCATGAGCCCAGGAGTTTGAGGTTACAGTGAGCTATGATGACACCATTGCACCCTCACCCGGCAACAGAGCAAGACCCTATCACCAAAAAAAAAAAAGTTAAGCGGCCTGGCATGGTGGCTCATGCCTGTCATCTTAGTAGTCTGGGAGGCAAACAAAAGTGGAGTGCTTCAGCTCAGGAGTTTGAGACCAGCCTGAGCAAGAGCAAGACTCCATCTCTAAAAATAGAAAAAAATAGCCAGCATCATGGTGGGTGCCTGTAGTCCCAGCTACTGGGGAGGCTGAGGCAAGAGAATTGCTTGAGCCCAAGAATTTGAGGTTGCTGTGAGCTATGACGCCACGGAACTCTCCCAGGGTGATAGAGTGAGACTCTCGAAAAAAAAGGCCAACATTTCTACATTCATCATGTTATTTAATCTTTATTTGTTAGAATGACTTGCTCCGAGGTCACATAGCTAGTACAAGGTAGAGCTGAGTGAGATCAGTCACAGGGAAGTTCCCTGCTGGGTTAGAGATTCAAGCTAAAGTCTGGTTAAAGGTTGGAGGGGTAGTGTGGGATAGTAGTTTAAGAGCAAAGGACTTAGAATCTCCACTCCACCACTTCCCAGCTGTGTGGCCTTGGAGAATTTGGTTTACCTCTCTGAGTCTCAGTTTCCTCAGCTGTAAAACAGGTTATTATTACATCTACTTTAGCTGAGTGTAGTCCTGGAGTATAGAAAGCACTCAGCAAATGGTCATTATTCTCGTGACATAGTCTCAGTGAAGGACAGTTTGTAAGGAGTCCTTGATGCTCAGAGTTCGGACTTACAGGATTATCTAAGCATTTAAGTCATAAACTGTCAGCTGGAAAGGGTCTAACCAATCAGCTTGCCCAACTCCCTCATTTTACAGATGTGAGAACTGAGTCTCAGAGAGAAGAAAACAAGTTCATGGTGACAGTGAGATGTGAACCTAGACCCTCCTCTTTCCATTGCAGGGAGATGATTCTGACCACAATTCATTTAGTAGTGAGTGGTGGTGCTTGTGTCATGGCAGAGAACAGAATGTGTGAAATGGAATGGAAGCTGGCGGAAGCCAAAGGTGGAAGGTGGCAGCGGGGGCCTGGTTGGTGGGAGCCAGAAGTGAGCATATTCTGGCCTTCCAGATCTGTGTCCTCACTCATCACAGTCTCTGGGCTGGAGCTGCAGTCACAGGAGCTCCTATCACTGTGGCTTAGAATATACATCCACATTCCTCTCCATTTACTTGGATTTTGTTTCAGATTTGATTTGGGATTTTATTCATCCAGTGTCTGTATGTATGATACTGATAAGTATATTGGGGGAATTTCTTTCCACTCTTCTCCCCCCGCCCACCCCGTCACTCTCTCATTTCTTCTTCCTCCTTAACTGCCCCAACCTTCTTTCTTTCCTTTCTTCTACCTTCCTTCCCTCTTTTCCTTCCTTTTTGCCCTCCTCCCTGTCTTTTTCACATCAGTCGTTTACAGAATGCCTCGTGTATGTCAGAAACTGTACTAGGCTCTGGGAATCCTGAGTAAACCTCCTTGCTCCCAGGGAGCTCATAGTCTAGTGGAGGAGGCAGAAAATAAAACCCATCATCACAGTATGGTACAACACACGAAATGATTGAATCACACACAGGATATTCTGGGGGCGTGGAGGGGACTTCTAACACCGTGAAGGATAGTCAGGGAAGTCTTCCAAACAGGATAACAACATTTGAGCTGAGTCTTAAAGGATGAGTAGGAAAGAGAAGGGCAAGCTGGGCGGAGGAGACAATATGATTGACAGCAAGGAGGTGGGACAAGCTAGTGTGTTTTGAGGACTATGAGCAATTAGGACAAGGAAGGTGAGGTTCAAGTCTGGGGGGTGGGAATTGAGTAGGAGGTTGATCAGAGAGACCTGCTAAGTCGTGGTAAGGAGTTTAGACTTTATTCATCGATAGCAGACAGTAGTTGAAGAGTTTTTTTTTAATTGTTTAATTTTTTTCAGATTTCTATTGGCTTTTTTGAAAAAGTTAATATATATACATGACCCAAAATTTATACGGATATAAATTTCCTTCCTATCCTCATCCCTTACTATTTCTCCCAGAGGAAACCATTATTACCAATTTCTGGAGTGTTCTTTCCAAGAAATTCCATGAATGTACAAGCAAAGGCAAACAATTTTCTACATGAATGGCATATTAGTAATCGATTGCTAGATAACAAATTTCCCTAAAATTCAGTAGCCAAAAGCAAGAACCATTTCTTATCTCTGTTTCTATGAGTCACAGGAATGTGGGAGCAGCTTAGATAGGTAGGTAATTCTGGCTCAGGGTCTCCACTGAAGTTGCAACCAATACCTCAGCTGGTTCTGTAGTCACCCCAACATTGACTAAGCCTGGAGGATCCACTTCTAAGCTCCTTTACTGTGAGTGTTGGCAGCAGACCTCAGAATGAGTGATGCAAGAAAGACAGGGAGAACCCCCATTCTTGGGTAACGACTTTGAGATTTAATTCGTATGTGATACAGTTCATCCTTATAAAGTGAACTATTCAGTAGTTTTTAGTAGATTCACAGACTTGTATAACTATTACCATAAACAATTTTAGGATACATATTTTGATCATCTCCAGAAAAAGCCACATACTCTTCACTATTACCCCCACCCCCTTCCCCTTTCTCCTCCCCAGCCCCAAACAACCACTCATGTCCTTTCTGTCTCTCTCTATTAGCTTGTTCTGGACATTTCACCTAAGTGGGATCATATATTTATGTGGTGTTTTGTGACTGACTTCTTTCCCTTAGCATAAGGTTTTCAAGGTTCCTTCATGTTATAGCATGCATCAATACTTCTTTCCTTTTTATGGCCAAATAATATGCCATTATATTGGATATACCACATTTTGTTTATCCATTCCTTGGTTGGTGCACATTTAGATGGTTTCCACCTTTTGGCTGTTATGAATCATGCTGCAGTCTCTCAGGTATGTACCTTTAAGTATAATTGCTGGTCAAATACCAACTCTATATTTAACATTTTGAGGAACTGCCAGATGGTTTCTAAAGTGGCTGCACCATTTTACATTCCCCCCAGCAGCGTATGAGGGTTCCTATTTCTTCCTGTCCTCATCAGCACTTGTTATTATCTGACTTCTTTATTACAGCCATCCTGCTGGGTGTGAAGTGGTAGCTCACCGTGGTTTTGATTTACATTTCCCTAATTATTGGTGGTGTTGAAAATATTTTCCTGTACTAATTGGCCATTTATATGTCCCCTTTAGAGAAATATCTATTCAGATGCTTTGCTCATTTTTCATATAGGTTATTTGTCTTTTTATGATTGAGTTGTAAATATTCTTAATACAATTCTCTCATTAGATGTATGATTTGCAAATACTTTCTTCTATTCTGTGGGCTGCTTTTTCATTTTCTTTCTCTTTTTTTTTTTGAGACAGTCTCACTCTGTGGTCCTGGCTAGTTCCCAGCTGGGTCATGATAGCTCACTGCAACCTCAAACTCCTGGGCTCACACAATTCTGCCTCAGCCTTCCACACAGCTGGGGACTACAGGCATGAGCCACTGCACTTAGCTAATATATATATATTTTTTTTTAGTAGAGACAGGTTCTCACTTGTTCAGGCTAGTCTTAAACTCCTGACCTCAAGTGATTTTCCCACTCTGGCCTCCCAAAGTGCTAAGATTACAAGTGTGAGCCACTGTGACCTGCCCAGTCTTTTCATTTCTGGATAGTGTTCTGTGGAGTGTTGAAGTTTTCATTTATCTAAAATTCAGTTTATCTACTTTATTTTCTTTTGTTACCTATGGTTTGGTGTCATATCTAAGAATCCATTGCCAAAACCAAGGTCACAGACATTTACCTCTATGTGTTCTTCTTCAGGTTTTGTAGTTTTGGCTCTTACATTTAGGCCTTCGATACATTTTGAGTTAATTTTTATATGTGGTGTGAGGTACGGGTTCACGTTTATCCTTTTGCTTGCGGCTATCCAATTGTCCCAGCATCATCTATTGAAAAGATTATTCTTTCTCCATTAAATGGTCTTGATACCCTTGCCAAATATCAGCTGACCACAGATGTGTGAGGTAATTTCTAGAGCTCTATCCTTATACCAGTAGCAGACCAGTCTGATTACTGTTGCTTGCAGTCAGTTTGAAATTAGAAAGTATGAGTCCTCCAACTTTGTTCTTCTATTTCAGGGCAATTTTGGCTGTCACACTGCCTTTTATGTCTTAATGTCACATACCATCCCTTCTGCCACACTCCTACATATAACATTATATGAGTGTCCTTAAGAACATTATGTGATTTCCAAGTCTAATTTTCCTCATCTATAAAATGGGGAGAATAAAAGTAATGACCTCATGGGGCTTTTAAAAGATTGATTATGATTATGTGTACATGCCCTGGCACAAATTTCTTTAATACGTGTCAGTGATTATTGTTAGTTGTGTGACCCGAATCAAATCACTCTGGGTGCTTCACCATTCAGTGGTCTGTAATAGAACAAGGGGGGAGGAGTTGAAAAGTGGCAATAATTGGGAGATGAGCCTGAAAAAGTAGATAAACTTATGGAAAATCATGAAAGTTGGCTTTGAAGTTGGGTCTTTTAAAAATTAATTTGTAGAGATAGAGTCTCACTACATTTCCCAGGCTGGTCTTGAACTCCTAGCCTTGAGAGATCTTCCTACCTTAGCCTCCCAAGGTGCTGGGATTGTAGGCGTAAGCCATGCCTGTCCTGGGGGTTGGGTCTTATTCTTAGGTGATGCACAATCCCCTTCAGGCATAGGAGTGACCAGGATTAGTTGCAGGTTTAGAAAGGTGACATGGGCAGCTGCTGGGAGGAAAGGACCAGGTGGAGGTGGGATGGGAAGAGAGCACCAAAGAAGGAGGCTGTAACAGTGCTGCAGGTAACATAGGCCAAGGCCAGGGAAGGAGAGGAGGAGGAAGATCAGAGACCTATTTAGGAGACCAACAGGTGTGTTGGGGTTGAGGACAAGGTAGGTGTTGTGCGTGACTCCAGGTTCCCATGGATGATTGGGCCTCTGAAGTGGCATCCCCAAAGGAAGCAGGAGGAAGATCAGATCTGCGGTGGAGGAAGAGAAGGTCCATTTGAAACATGTTTGAGATCCCTATGTGTTGTGCAAGAGGAAAGGCCCAGTGAACGATGGATATTCAGGTCTGAAGGTGAAGCTCTGGGGCAGCAGCATATGAATCTGTGGATGAAGTTGTCTGGAGAGGATACATGGAGGGAGAAGAGACAGCCTAGGACACATCAACCTGTAAGGGCCATGTGGAGGAGGAGCTGGAGAAAGAGACTGAGAGGGTCAGAGAAGGAGGAGGCCGATTAGCAGCTGAGAGACTTAGGAAGGTGGCCTTGAGGAGAAAAAGGTAGACTGAGAAGGGACAGGTCACCTGAAACTAGGAAGGAAAGAGGGAGAGGCAGGAGGCTTTTGACCAGATCGTAAAGGTGACTGGCAGAGCTGGCCTATGGCAATAGGGAGATCCCTGAGGAGGGACAGATGCCAAGATTATTAATGGGCTGCAGGCTCCCTGCAGGCTGGGCCTACAGGTGGTGGATGAGAGTAATTGCTGTTATCAAATAATCATGCACAAAGTGATGGGTGTTCTCTCTTTCCATAACAGCATCTGTGACACTGGGTGTGACTATCTGTGTTCTTTTCTTTTCTTTTTTTTTGAGACAGAGCCTCAAGCCTCAAGCTGTCGCCCTGGGTAGAGTGCTGTGGCATCACAGCTCACAGCAACCTCTAACTCCTGGGCTTAAGTGATTCTCTTGCCTCAGCCTCCCAAGTAGCTGGGACTACAGGTGCCTGTCACAACACCTGGCTATTTTTTGGTTGTAGTTGTCATTGTTGTTTGGCAGGCCTGGGCTGGATTTGAACCTGCCAGCTCTGGTGTATGTGGCTGGTGCCTTAGCCGCTTGAGCTACAGGCACCACGCCAATTATCTGCGTTCTTAACAATGCCCCTTCATAAACTCTGAGCCCTGTAAGCTCAGGAGCCATGATCTGGGAACTGAAGGACTTAGAGGAAGAGTGTCCCAGGGAGAAGGGGTGGATTTGTCATGTTTTCAGGGACAGAAATGAGGCTGTTGTGGCTGTGGCACAGGAAGCCAGAGGCTGAAAGGCACAAGAGGAGATGGAGAGAGCCTCTGGGGCCCAGAGGCCGTCCATGGTCAGGTCTGCAGTGGAGGGAGATTTTATTCTGGGTGTCCTCGGGAGCTTGTGGAGGGAGTTAAGCAAGGGAACAACACCATCTGTTTTGAACTTTCCCTCTGGATGCTGAGAGGGGAACAGACAACAGTGGGGTGAGGGTGGAAGCAGAGAAACTAGTTTGGAGGCTGCTGCAGTCACCCAGGAGGTCATGGGGCCCAGAACAAGGTAGAGACAGTGGAGATGGAAAGGAGACAAGGGTCAGGTGCTGGATGTGTTTTGGGAGGTTGAGCTGATCAGCCTTGAAAATGGATCAGATGGGAGGCACCTGTGGCTCAAGTGGCTAAGGTGCCAGCCACATATACCTAAGGTGGCGGGTTCGAATTTGGCCCAGGCTGCCAAACAACAATAATGGCTGCAACCAAAAAAAAAAAATAGCTGGGCGTTGTGGCGGGCACCTGTGGTCCCAGCTACTTGGGAGGCTGAGGCAGGAGACTCGCTTGAGCCCAGGAGTTAGAGGTTGCTGTGAGCAGTGAAGCCATAGCGCTCTACCTAGGGGGACAGCTTGAGGCTCTGTCTCAAAAAAAATAAAATGAAAAGAAAATGGATCAGATATGGGAGGTCAGCCCCACTATCTGGGTGGTCAGATGAAGAGGGGAGCTGGGCCACAGGGGTCCCTTCCTGGGACTCGATAGGGGCATTAAGACAGAGCCTGGCTCTTGGTGGGTTGTGAGTTGACTGTGAGAAGCCCAGCCTCCCTGGGTAGGAAGGGCGTGTGGACAGGCTCTCCCCAGCCTCCTCCTGGAGCCTCTCCTTGCAAGAGGCTTTTTGCTACAGCCCCCTTTGCAGTGTGCCCAGGGGAGGCCTTTCCCCTTCAAAGCTGCTGTCCTAGTGTGGACACAAACCCTTCCCAAGACTCCCCTCAGCCCCAAACCCAGCTTGGCTATTTCCAGGAAGACCTTTCTAAACTTGAGGAAGGGACTCAGGAAACAAGCAGCTAATTGTGTATTCTATCCTATACACTTCTTTGTAGATCTTAACATTCTAAGACTTGTATTACTTTTTAAAAGTTATCATTGTTCTTAGTAAAAAACAAAAAAATGGGGCAGTGCCTGTGGCTCAAAAGAGTAGGGCCCCAGCCCCATATGCTAGAGGTGGCAGGTTCAAACCCAGCCCCGAACAAAAAAAAAAAAAAAAAGGAGACTATAGATGAGCAGAATTGCACTCACAACCTCAATCTCCCAGAAATAGTCTTTCTTCACTACTTGGTCTACCCTCATAAGAGTAGAGAGTATGGGTTATGAGCAAGCTGTCTGGGTCCAAATCCTGAAACTTACTAGATGTGTGACCTTGGACAACTTGCTTAACCTCTCTGTGCCTCAGTGTCCTCACTGTAAAAAGAAGATAATAACAGTACCAACACCATAGAGTCGTGTGGGAATTAAATGAATTAATGTATATAAAATACTCAGGAAGAATGCCTGGCATGACAAATTCTATATAACAATTGCTGTAACTGTGTAAATATTTTTCCCCAAATGAAACTGTTTTGTGTTTTATTTTTAAAAGCCTTTTAAAACCTAGCATGTCCTAAGTATTTCCAATAACATGAAACTTTTCTCAATATACTTTTAATAGCAAAGTAGCATTCCATGGTATGAAAGAGCTACATTCCCATATTGTCAGATGGTGGTTTTTTCTTCCCCCTTCTACTTGATTATGTCTGTTCCTTCTTTTCACTCTCTTCTTTTCCTCTTTCTACTCCTCTTTTTCTTCTTCCTCTCTTTCTCTCTCTCTTACAAATAACAATGTGAGGAGCATCTTCATGGGTTAAATCTTAGACATATCCAAGTGCATTTTCTTAGGATAATTTCCTGGAAATCAACAAGCTCAGTTAAAAGGGGCTTAGAGACTTTGTCAGCTTTTGAGACTGATTCACTGTTGCTGTAAGTTACATTTGGCCTGTGCATGGCCATCTTTGTTGCTTTAATCATTTCATTCCAAGTGAATGAAAATCTCTGGCAGTGGTCACTTAGGAGCAGTTAACTCCTACCCACTTTATGGTTTCCAAGGCTCATTTCTTTTCTTTTTTTGAGACAGAGTCTCACTTTATTGTCCTTGGTAGAGTACTGTGGAGTCACAGCTCGCAGCAACCTCCAACTCCTGGGCTTAGGCGATTCTCCTGCCTCAGCCTCCCACCACAACGCCTGGCTATTTTTTGGTGCAGTTTGGCTGGGCTGGGTTCAAACCTGCCACCCTCGGTATATGGGGCTGGCGCCCTACTCACTGAGCCATAGGTGCGTCCCCCAAGGCTCATTTCTTCACATGACTCTGAATTCAAAAGGTGCAACAGGTGATCAGTGAATCTCCTTCCCATTCCTGCCCTCCAGCCAGCCAGCTCCCCCACTTTAGAAGGAGCAAGCGTCATCATTGTCTTGAAAATCCTTCAGGAAATATTTTATGTTCATTCAAGAAAATATGCCCCAAGCACATAAGATTTCCTCTGTAGAAACGAGAGCTTTGTGCCAGATTCGGTACTCTGGACCTGCCTTTGACTTAGCCTTTTGTCCAGATATCATTGTACTTCAGCATGCAAGGAAGGAGCTTCCTCATTCTCTTTAGTAACCAGATTATATTATTGTGTGTCACTTCAAGGGAGCACTTCATCTAACCAGTCACCTATCCATGGGCACTTAGGTTATTTCCAGCATCGGCTTATATACCTTATGGTATGCAGGCTTTTCTATGTCCCATTTTATGGAAGCAGAACACACAGAAAAGCACAGAAATAATACATCTGCAGACCAAAGAGAATCACTGAGTGAGTGTGCTTATGAGAAGAGCCTCCAGGCTACACACTTCATACCCCCGTGTGATCACCCCCCCAGAGGTAACCACTGTCCTAACTTCTAATACTTAAGACTGGTTTTGCCTGCTTTTGAAATTTACATAAATGAATCACACCTTCACTCAACATTATGGCCATATGATTTATCCAAGTTGTTGCACGTAGCCACAGTTTGTCCGTCTTGCCATTGTACACTATTCCATCGGGTTAAACGGCACCGTTTATTTATCCATTATGCAATTAATAGACGTTTGGGTTGTTTACAGTTTGGGACTATGATTAAAGCCCCACAAACCTTGTAGCACATGCCTTTTGGTTAGGGTGGCCAGACGTCCCGCTTTTGGCGGGACAGTCCCAATTTTTAAAAATTTGTCCCGTGTCCTGCGGCGTTTTAAAAAAGTCCCGATTTTTAGAAAGAATGCATGAACAGGTGGGAGAACAGTAAGGGAATATACGGTTTAGCCATGTGGCTATTTTGCCAGGATATGAGTTTTATATTATTTTTGTTAATTTTATAATGTTAAACTGTATAATAACAAATAATTGTTGAGAAGTGATTATCGAGAACTGCTTATCAAAGTGTGCATTGTTGTCAGGCCCTGCCCTGCCCTGTCCCCTGCCCCGTCCCCCCCCCCACCGCCATGTTGTCCTGCCTTACCGATGTTAAAATCTGGTCACCCTACTCAAACCCCCAACCCTTGGTATATGGGGTCCAGGTAAATAGATTTAGTAACATCAACTGACTCACTGAGCCACAGGTGCCACCCCAAAGTTGTTTTTTTTTTTGAGATAGAGCTCACTTTGTCGCCTATGGTATAGTACCACTGCGTCATAGCTCACAGCAACCTCAAACTCTTGGGCTTAAGAGATTCTCTTGCCTCAGCCTCCTGAGTAGCTGGGACTACAGGCACCTGCCATAACGCTTAGCTATTTTTAGAGAGGAGGTATTGCTCTGGCTCAGGCTGGTCTTGAACCTATGAACTCAGACAATCCATGGGCCTCCAACTTCCAGAGTGCTAGAATCTGCTAAGGAATATTGATAAAGAATGCAAAAACTCCTGAGTGCAATATAAAAAGATAGCTCAAAATACTGGCATTAGCACAATTTTATTTAATAAGGGCGCTATAAAGCTAGGATGGAGTTTTGAGAGTTTTTTCCTGTCTATGTATTTTTGTTTCTATTAACAATGAAGCATGGTATTAGAAAAGGACGAGAGAGGGCAGCAAGGTGATGACACATTTTGCTTAATGATTCTCATCTCTCCCATCCACCTCCCCCCAAATTGCTCAAAGAATGAATTCTTCTCGAGAGTCCCCTTGTCAAACAATAGCATGAAATCATCTTTCTTTTGATTTAATTTACTCACAAAACCCACCCTTAACTGGTAAATCTATTAATTATCTATGAGGACATTGAGTCTATTAGTATAAAATACAAAAAAGTTAATATTTTCACGTCTTCCAAAGTGGCTCCTTTTCACTAGTGAAGTTTGGTTATTTTCACTAGCAAAAGCTAGTAAATTATATAGAAATGCATTAAAGATTTTAATGCATGGGCTATAGTGATAGTGAAAAAGATGTCAGATATCAAGCCCAACATTGCAGTTAAGTCAGATATCACATACTTTGTAGAAAACATAGTATGGCACAAGACATTTCCCAGGAAACTGTGGGAAAAAATTGTGCAAAGTAAAGGATATGCTTGTCAGACTGATGAATGCAGAGTTGTTTCCAACTATCCCGTAAGTTAATAATTTATGTCCAATACTATAACATCATAGAGGCATCTGAGGCTTGACATAAAAACAAATAGAATAAAAAACCCTAAATACCAGGTAAGTACTATATCTGAAGTATGCATTGATAACCAGACTTGGTTTCTGAAAAATATTGAATAATGTTTGAAAAAGGCTCAAAGGATCTTGTATGAAAAAATATTTGTTCCAGGTAAATAGATTTAGTAACATCAAAGGTTATTTCCTTTGAAATCTAAAGTGAATTTGTCTTTTAACAATTTTCTTTTTTCACTGATAAGGATTGACAAAGATCATCAATAAGATTGGTTTATATGTGAATATGGAGTAAAAAGTAGGCTCAGGGGAGCCTCTGTGTGCCTCTCATTGTGCCTGTGCTGACTTGCAGATTTCCTGAAATCCACCATCAGGATATGTGTGCGCTTAACTCTGAGTTCCTTCTCCCTACCTGGTGACACAATGTACACTTCTGTTGCACCTGCTGCTCCTCCTTTGGGATTTCTGTCATTTCCTTTTCCTTGTGGCTACTGGCATGTTCCTCCTTCAGTTGGTTCTTCTTCTGCCAGTCCTGGGGTGACATGGTGGAGTGGAATTGGGTCAGTACCAGGAAGCCTTATAAATACCCGCCCCCCCCCCCCCCACACACACACTAAGATAGACCTCCATACCCCCTGCTGCAACAGACTTGAGCCCTGGTCCTCAGGCCTGGCTACACTTCCTTCTGTAACTAGCATTAGCCTGCCTGCAGCTCCAAACCCACCCACTCCACAAGTCCTCTGAGTTGGATTCCCTTTTTTATCCTCTAAACTCCACACTTTTCAGAAATAGCTGGGCCTAAGTCATATTCCTAAATTGAATAAACAAGAACACTCCCCCTCCCAGCTCTAGAATCCTGCCTTGGATTTCAAATTCCTCTGGGAAAGCTGAGCTCTCCCTTAGCAGACCCAGTGCGCCGCCAGCACACATACCTCTTGTGCTCTAGTTGTTTTCCTGTGATGATAGAGCCAGTGTGCCAGGTATTCTATTGGGTCGCTGGGCTGAACCTTCGCCACCTCTGCCAGGGCCTGTGCCAGGCTATTTCCAAAGCACTTCTTTAGGTACTCAGTTTCCATCCTTGGCCCTGGGAAACATCAAAACAAGAGTCATACTATTTTACAAACTTAATCTAATTGTAAAAAGACATATTCTAACCAACTTAAATTTATTTCAAGACAAATAAATTTCAGGGTTCTTCCCAAAAGAACCAACGAATACATACTTGCCAATAGCTCTTGGTTATTCAAATGGACTTATTTCTAGAGCTCTCCAGCTGTACTAGTCAGACAATAGATCCTGGGGGTTATGACGCCTGAGAGAAGCTTGATCCATTGGTAGTTAAAGGTGGCTAAGAGCTTGTTACTAACAAACATATTCCACCCTTGAGTAGGAAGGAAATAACAGAGCTGGCAGGGGCTCTGAGCACCCAGCAAGCTGTGCTATTGTGAGGTTAGAAAGTACAGTCAGAACCACCTATGACATAGAATAGACTCATTTATTTAACAAAAAACCACAGAAAAGCCCTGGGGAGGAGAAAGAAGGAAACTGCTGGTGCTGCAGCTATGGTCAGAGGATTTGCTAGCACTGACATAATATTCCACTCCTTATTACTTAAGCAAGAAACCACTTTATGTTGGGTTGATGCTCCTGGGTTTGCTATTAGTTAGATTTCTAGAGCTGGAGGCAATGAAGACTGATAGTAAGTTAGGAGTGGCAGTGAATCATACCTGTAGGCATGCAGATGCCAGGATCACACCGACCGAGTTCCAGTCCTGGTTCTGCCACTGACTAGCTGTGTGATCTTCAGCAAATCACTCAATCTCTCTGAGCCTCAGTTCCCTCATCTGTAGAAAAAAAACCACACACACCTCTTAATAATTGAATTAGAAGAGATAATAAACACATATAAGACACTTAGCCTGGCACACAGTAAATGTTTAATAAATATTTGCTATTAGGGTAGAATATTGCCATGAAATGGCCTACCACATGGCTGAAGTTTACACGTTTTAAGTCCAAAATCCCAATGAATAATAAAGGCTTAGAATCCACCCTTTGTTGCAGGAAGACAGGCCCAATGGAGAGAAGAGCACCCAAACACCATATTTATAAGAGGAAGGGTTTTTATTTCAGCCAGCAGAGCAAACCGCAGGCATAGAAGAATTCAAAGTGGCCATGTTCCCCGTCTGGCTCAGTCTTTCCTTTTTTATCTCTGGTCAAAAAATTCCAGCCCACAAATACCTTTCTCACTGGTTGGTTTGAATCAAGCTGGAGAAGTGGGATCTGGCTTTTGCAGAATCGTGGGCTTTCACCAAAGCAGAAACAAGTGTCAGCCTCTAAGTCCCAGGAAGTTAAGTTTTTGCAAATTCCTAAGAGCTGAGCTAGCGTGGGAAGGACCTTGAAGGTGTATCATCGGGGTCTCCTTCAGAAGATCTCTGTTCTCCTAAACCTCGCCCTTCCCACATATCCTCTCTCAACATTTTCTGGATGTTTTTTTCAATTTGTCTTCCCACTCCACTTTTCAGTTTAAGGAAGGAAAAATACTCAGGTGGGGCATGGTGGCTTATGCCTGTAATCCTAACACTGGGAGGCTGAGATGGGTGGCTTGTGTGAGGTCAGGAGTTTGAGACCAGCCTGAGCAACAAGAAGACCCCATCTCTACTAAAAATAGAAAAACTAGCCAGGCATTGTGGTAGTACCTGTAGTCCCACCTACTTAGGAGGCTGAGGCAAGGGGATCACTTGAGCTCAGGAGTTGGAGGTTGCTGTGAGCTATGATATCACAGCACTCTACCGTGGGTGAGACTCTGTCTCAAAAATAAATAAATAAAAATAAATATTAAAAAAGGAGGGAAAAACAGGTAGACAGATAGATAGATATAAACATAAAAAAATAGACATCATAGCTCTCTCCACTGCAAGGGTCTAGAAGCCAAAATACTTCAGTAGCAACAATGAGCATGCTAAGCATGAAGTTGTTGTTATTGTTTTTTTTTAAGAGACAATGTCTCACTTTATCGCCCTTGGTAGAGTGCTGTGGGGTTATAGCTCACAGCAACTCCAACTCCTGGGCTTAGGCGATTCTCTAGGCTCAGCCTCCTGAGTAGCTGGGACTACAGGCGCCAGCCACAATGCTAGCTATCTTTTGTTGCAGTTTGGCCAGGACTGGGTTTGAACCCGCCATCCTTGGTATATGGGGACAGTGCCCTACCCACTGAGCCACAGGCACTGGCTGTGAAGTTGTTTTTTTAATAGCCTTTATCACTTACAAGGAATCAGGGCTCCTTGGAGAAATGACTGACTCCAAGGCAAGGGCAGGAGAGGTCTAATGAGCCTGCAACCTTTTGTTGTGCTAGAAAGTGAGAAAATTCTAAAAATTAAAATGGCTGTGAACATAGGAGCCAGCTTGAAGGGGCTCCCTCTAGCCAATACTGGGGCAATGGCTGTAATGGACATTTATTCATGGAATAAGAATCTATGAGTCCATATGAGACTAAATAAGTAGGTGGATGTAATGAATGGAAGAGAAAGCAAAGTTCTTTCTGAAAGTAGAATGCCAATTAGTAAATGTGAAAAGAACCAGGGAGTTTTAAAAAAATCACCCTCATAGAATATTTGAGTCAATCCAGACCATGAATGAGTGGGAAAACTGGCTGAATATCTGACAAGGAATTGAATGTTTATATAGTCTCAAAATTTCTTCTCTTAAATTTTGTATTAATTCCAAAGAGAAATATAGATGATAGATGACATCAGTAGAATTCTATCCTTGGGACTTGAAATGCCGACTCTTAGGTCCCACCTCAGACCTACAGATTCAGAATCTGCATTTTAACAAAATCTCCAAGTGGGCAGTGCCTGTGGCTCAAAGGAGTAGGGCGCTGGCCCCATATGCTGTAGGTGGTGGGTTCAAACCCAGCCCTGGCCAAAAAACTGAAAAAAACCCAAAACAAAAAAAAACAAACCACCGCCTCCCCCAATCCCCAAGTGATGTGTAGTTACAAATATATTTCACCTTTATCGCTATAGCAATGTCCTCCCCAGAAGGCAGAAACCCGAATCACCTACTCTGCATTTCAGAAGGCCTCTCCATTCCCTGGCCATTGGGTGATTGCCCCACTGCTTAGGTATTAGGATAAGGTGATCAGACGTCCCGCTTTGGGCAGGACAGTCCTGATTTTTAACCATTTGTCCCGAGTCCCGCAGCATTTTTAAAAAGCCCCTATTTTTGGAAAGAATGCACAACAAGCCAGGGAACGGTGGGAGAATGGGAAGGGAATATATGGTTTTCAGCTGCCATGTGGCTATTTGGATATGAGTTTTATATTATTTTTGTTAATTTGTAATGTTAAACTTTAATAATAACAAATAATTATTGAGGACTGATTATCGAGAACTGCTTATCAAAGTTTGCATTGTTGATCAGTTGTTAGAATTCAATCACCATTGTTTGGACTTAATGAACAACATGGTATTTTTTGGCATTGGCAACGACAAAAACATTTTGTAACTGTCTCTCAGACGATACACATCGTACTGCATGCTAGTGCTAGTTAAACAAGTGACGTCAACAAATCAGCTATTCGGATAATTTAGTTAAGTAATTTATTTATTTATTTCATGAATTTAGCAGATAGTACTTGTATTATATATATTTTATAGTGGGGGCGAAAAGTCTAGCACTGGCCTTGAGGTATATGACTTATGAGGTATCATTATTAAAAAAATATATTGATAAGGAAAAAGTTAAATCTTGGGCATCAGCAAAAGTCACAATAGAGAACAAATGGTTAGAAATATTTCATCATTTTGAAGCAAACCATGTTCCATACAATAATGCACTAAAAATTGTGGGATATGTGCTGTCCTTACCAGGAACTAATGCTGCGACTGAACGTGTTTTTTCTACGGTAAATAAAGTTTGGACATCAGAAAAATCACAATTAAGTGTTGAGACTTTGAAAGCTATTTTATGTGTGAAATATAATTTAGCAAATTCTTGTGAAAAATTTCACGACCTTTTAAACAACGACAGCAATCTACTAAAAAAAATTCACTCAAATGAGAAATATGCCAA
>CAUYTI010107263.1:0-30774 GCA_963575145.1 Galago senegalensis
ACAGGTGCCTGCCACAACACCTGGCTATTTTTTGGTTGCAGCCATCATTGTTGTTTGGCGGGTCTGGGCTGGGGATTCGAACCCGCCACCTTAGGTGTACGTGGCTGGCGCCTTAGCCGGTTGAGCTATAGGCGCCAAGCCGGCAGCAGTTTTTATCCATTGATTACTGTTCACTGGCAACATGATAATGTCTACTACATAAAACAGCAAATCTCTAGAGCAGCACTGGTCCAATAGAACTTTCTGTGATGAGGATTGCATTAAATTTGTAAATTGCTTTGGGTAGTATGGACATTTTAACAATGTTGATTCTTCCCAGCCATGAGCATGGCATGTTTTTCCATTTGTTAACATCTTCAGCTATTTCTTTTCTCAGAGTTTCATAATTCTCTTTATAGAGATCTTTTACATCCTTTATTAGGTAAATTCCCAAATATTTCACCTTCTTTGGCACAACTGTAAAGGGAACAGAGTCCTTAATTATTTTTTCAGCATGACTATTATTGGTATATATAAAAGCTACTGATTTGTGAGTATTGATTTTGTATCCTGAGATGCTACTGTATTCCTTGATCACTTCTAAGAATTTTGAGATTGAGTCCCTAGGGTTTTCCAGGTATAAAATCGTATCATCTATGAAGACTGAAAGTTTAATCTCCTTTGACCCTGTCTGTATACTTTTTTTTTTTTGAAGTTTTTGGCCAGGGCTGGGTTTGAACCTACCACCTCCAGCATATGGGGCTGGCACCTTACTCCCTTGAGCCACTGGTGCCACCCCTTCTTTTTATACTCTCGATCGCCTTCTCTTGCCTAATTGCAATGGCTAAGACTTCCATTACAATGTTAAAAAGCAGTGGAGACAATGGGTAACCTTGCCTGGTTCTGATCTGAGTGGAAATGTACTATTATGAAACCAATTTATAATCACTCACACTTTCATATGAAGAATAGTTTACAACTATGGCCCAAGATGAAGGAGGGAGGAGGGGGGTAGGGGGAAGGTCAGATCGAGGGAGAGTGAATGGTGGGATCATACCTATGGTGCATAATGCAAGGGTACATGTCAGATTCATTAGTATTGAGTATAAATGTCTTAACACAATAATTAAGTAAATGAGATGAGGTATATATTAACCAGTATTATGTAAGCATTCCTAATTCTATATGAAATCAGCACGTTGTACCCCATAAATGCATTAATGTATACATGATCTATGTGTTTATGATTTAATAAAAATATAAAAAAGAACTTTCTGTTATGATGAAAATGTTCTATATCCTGTGCTTTCCAATAGTAAGTAGCCTCTAGCCACATAGTGTCTATTGGGTACTTCAGGTATTACTAATGAGACTAAATACTAAACTTTACATTTTATTTAAGTCATATAAAAAGTCCTGTGTGGCTAATAGTATAGCTCTTGAGTACCTAAGAAGAAAAACACACATACAGATGTTTCACTTAATATCTAACTCACATTTATTAAAAATTGAAGATTACAGAAAATCATAAGATCTGAACAAGTGTAATTAGCTTACCTTTGACTAATAAATGAAAGTATTTAATACCACAAAAGGAATTTTGAGAATGACTATTCCAACTTCTGAAATAAAAGCAGCTATTTTTCAAAGAGAGCAACCACACACCTCCCTCTAGTGGCAAGAGATAAAGTTGCTGCTGAAAAGCTGAATTGCTCCTTCATCCATAAAATTGCTCACAGGTATTTCTTTTAGAAAATTATAACTTACAAAGATTCTGGATCAATACATAAGGAAAATAGATCTTATTTTCTGTCAAAAAACAGATCTAATTTTCACTTACTATGAATGCTAATCCTCTAGAAAGCTGATCTCTCCAGAAAAAAAGTATTTTGCCAATGACATTTGGGAAACTGCAGCCTTCACAAAACAAGTTTAGAGTCCTAACCAAACTGTGAGCAAAAGAAAAGAAAGCAATTCTTCCCTGGTGGTAAATGTTCTGGGATAGAGCATGAAAGGAGATGACTCAGAAGTATGAAGTAGTGAGCAGCAGTAGGGTTTGTAAAAACTCAGGTATATCAAAAGAAACAATAAAAAATGGTATTATTATAAGGGTTCTTAATGACCAAAAAACTTTTCATTCTGATATTCAGTTTCAAAAGACAGCTCTGCCACATTGCCAGTTTTAATTACAACCATACATACTCATTTAGATTTAACTACTGAACTACTTTCAAGTACAAGGAGGAACTCAAAATAGAAACAGCTTGTTTTACAGCTATTGTTATTCCCTCACAGCTTCAGGAAAAACAAGCTTTTATATACACTATAGTAAGTACAGAATGTACAGAAGACAGTGGTATATACAAAAGTGCATTAATATAGTAATACATTGAGCAGGAATATAGGAAAAAAAATCCCGATTAACAATCTGATACATTATAGTATTTAAGACTACTTGAAGATTCTCCAAACCAGTCAACTTCCTACTTGCTTTGGTTATGATGTTGATGCTACATAACTAATCTCTGAAACTAAAAAACAAAAACAAAACCCCACATTTTGAAATTTTTAACCATCTGTGAAATGTTTTATATATACTTGTGTTTATCATTAATAGCTTTTGACAACAGGCCTATTATTACAACAAAAAGCCTGAGGGAATAATACTTATATCTAAATTAGAGTACTCGAATAGGAAATTAAATTGATACACTATAGGAACAGCCATTATCAGCTCCATTCCTAGAAGCCTCAGCTAGATAACCTAACTGCAAGTCTTAATTGAAATCCAATAGGTCAGCTACTGTTAAAGAGCCATCAGCTCCACAAAACAAATCATGGCTTCAGGCCACTGTTCCTTAGAACAATTTAGAATAGTGTTAACTTGTCATTTATACATATTAATTCTACAACTACCTTTACACAGTCAAAATGTATATGTATAATTAGAGAAATTCTCCTCTTTTTTCACTTCTATTCCTCACACCACAAAAATGAACACAGATTTTCACAGATTTCATTGACCACAAAGATGTAACAAAGTAAAATGACAATAAAGAAAAAGTACTACCTGCTGAATTCAGAGAATATCAAACCAATTTTTCTGAGTTCAGTATGAATGTCAAATTAAAATTTAATTTACCATTATGTGAACCTACGTTAAACACTAACAATAATAACCTTAACTTAAAAAGATACTTGGAGGGAGAGCTGAAAACAAATAATTTTAATATTAGGAAAAATAGGAAAATAAAATTTTAGTCAACTCAGATCTTCAGCTATACCGTGCAACTTCCTTATTACTCAGGAAGAAGAATTTTCAGAGTTCTTTCTAAGCCTTTGGGATAAGTAGATTATTTTCTAAGAAATAAGAGTCAAACATTTTAAGGAGTTAGTTCCAGATACTACGATGACAGAAATTACTAGATCAAAGTATCTCTTTAGATGGTTCTCACCCACTTAACATGATTTCATTTTTAAGATAAAGTTTATCTTACTTTAGTAGACTTAAAACGAATCCAAAGTTACCAAGTACATGTGTATACAAACACTTATTTTTTAACTAACAGTCCTTTTCAGGATTAAAATTACTTCTAGTTTAAATCTGTTGAATGTCAGGGCACTCAACACTGACATTATTATTTGAACACAACTGGGGGTTTTCCTATCAACTGCCTCAAACTATACATCAACTTAAAGTAACCACATCCCCAAACACCACACTGTACCCCATGATTGCATTAATGTATACAGCTATCATTTAATTAAAAAAAAGAAAAAAATAAAGTAACCACCTCCCCTCAATTCTGAACAAACATTTTTCTTGAAGACAGTTGTACTAAAAGGTCATTTGTTAAAAGAAAGGGGAAGGTAGTGTTCCAGCTATTACACAAATGGATTCAAAGAATACTTAATATCACTAAGCGATTCAACTTGCTATATAATCTCTGTGTAAGTACTTTTATCTATACCTTTAAAATTATCACTCCAGATCTAAAAGTTATTTGGTTTCAAAAAATATCCTTGCCTGTGACCCTCTTCAGGAAAAAAAATGTATTAAGACATACTTTAGATAACTTTAGAGGATCTTCAATGATCTAGGTGGGCCAAAAATAAAGTTAAGCAAATGAAATTTAAGATCTGTAGGTTTTTGCTTTGTTTCACAATCTATTACTATTGATTGGTTCAATTCAATGGCTTTGCTTACTGATATCTGACACCATGGGTACTATATAAAATGAATTATAACATTTAGATCATTTTTGAGTTTGGAAAAGGCCTAATATTGACAAAAAGTACAGAGTTCACCACCTTAAGGCACATGAGGCTATACAGAGTAACCTATGAACAAAATGTCTCTGCTAGAGAACCTGGAAACAAATATGACTTCTATATTGGTATGTATGTCCTAACATTTTTGGCTTAACTATGAAAATATCTGATATATTTTACAACTTTTAAAGCTCATCAGAATCTAGATACCTTTGTACAGCTGTTTCTTGTAATTTTTCTTTTATGAGGATAAGATTTAGCACTTTTAAAAGCTAAATAAAATGGGACATACACCCAATCTACAGAATCATTAGTTTAGAAGTCAATTTCTGGGATTAATTCAGCCATTATCTAATTTGTGCAAAGGATGGAGGACACTGGACAAAATTGTCACAGCCTAACAAAAAATTAAGATAAAGAAGTCCTATGGAAAAAAAAGTGTTTTCCTAAGTTCTTGTTTGGGGACAGAATGAACTAAGTCCTATTAGCCCCACTACATATTATAGTATACTGCCTTTCTTTAATTTTTGCAAGACTATGGAAAATACATGCCATCTTGTTTTTTTCTGCAGTTTTTGGTGGGGGCTGTGTTTGAACCCGCCACCTCTGGCATATGGGGCCAATGACCTACTCCTTTGAGCCACAGTCGCCACCCACATACCATCTTGTTTAACTCAAGCTTCATCCTTTAAAAAGCTAAGGTAGGGACTGACACACTACAAGATCTCTAATAAAATGTATTTGGATAAATCTTGGGGGAATTTATCATACCCTCAGTTAATAAGGTTTATTTTAAAAAGGGAGAGAATTACTTGCTCCAATATCAGCTCCCTTACATATGAGAACCAACAATGGAGCACATAAATATTGCCTTTTTATTAACTGGTAAATTAGGGTTTATATATAAAAAAAATAATATTGAGTTGGATTTATTTTAACCTAGACTCAGAGATATACCTGATTAAATAATTTACTATATTCCAAAAAAGAGATTGTTCAAACCTGAATTGCCTACACGAGGCTTTAAAACAGAAAAAAGTATAGCATGTTAACAAAGACAAAAGAACTTTTTGTTTATGTCTTCTTTTTTGGTTGGCTTCTTTTTGGGGGAGGGATAAAGACTTTTTAATCTCCTTGGATCATAAGCAAGCCCAAGTCGTTTAATGTTTTTTCTTTCAATCAAAGGAAATATTTTCAATCTCTTCTAGACCAACTTTATGGGCTATCTCTAATTTATAGGATTATAAGAACATTGTATCAGATTTACACAAAATTTCACGATGTACTTTATTGTTTATGCAAAACTTCACAAAGTAAAAATTGGTGCTGTGATACTTTGGTAAATTTGTTTAATAGTATCTTAAATTAATTCTAAAGTAATAAGACTATTTGATTGTTGGGGGAATAGAGGAATTGTTTAGAGATTACATCATGACTAAGATTTTCCTTTACTGGTCACTGTCAAGTAAACAGTTTCTAAGTATTTGACAGATAAATACTGCTCTATGGTCTCTAAAAGGGGACTATTTTCCTTTAAAAATAGGTAAAGAAGGTAGGCAATCTTTCTGTTGGATTCTGTTCTTGCTAAGAGCAGTAAAGAAATATATTTGCTCTTCTTACACTTGGCAAGGAAAATAACAAGATTGACTCCACCTTCTAGAGAGTATTCTGGAGTCTATCCCCAAACTCTTTTTGGGCCCTCTAAGCTCATTAAGAGCAGACGGAGGAAAGTCAGGATTGTTCCAATTGAAAATAACAGATATTTACCTTTATTTTAGTAAAAATTTAAATTATGACCTTAGTAGTCTTCAAAAGGTTATAACCATACACAGACCTCAGCAAAGCTGCGATGCATCAATTTTAATCCTCAGTTTTCATTCTTTAGTATTTAAGAAACCATAAAATGTAATCAAAAATTTAATACACTTGATTATAAGCGAAGTTTAAGCCTTTATATCAACTAAGAATTAAAGTCATTAATCTTTTTCTTAAAAAGCTACTCAATGTAACAAAAATTAAAAAGCAGAAATCCTATTAACCTCTGGATTCTAGAGTTTAAAAAATATTGATTAAAAGTCTTCCTACAGAACCATGATTACCTACAATACAAAGAAAATGATCAAAGTCAGAAAAAGCAGCTTGATTGTCAGTAGTATTAGTTTTCATCTTCTTTAACCCATGTGAATGTTCAAGACGTGGGAGAAGAAAAGGAACCACACTATTCCCAATGTTCATAACCACAAACTCTCTACAAAAACATGTAAAGATACTCTATAATTTCAGATTTAAAATTAGGGTTCTATTAATAACCAACAACCTAAAGTTTCTATACCTTACTACTCTGTATATATCTAATTTATAGAGAAGATTAGCAGAACTGTAAGGGTTTCCATCAGGTAATTTTGAATATTAACCAGGTCACATGCCAGAAGCTATTATGCCAAATATTTAAAAATTAGAGCTGTGCTGGAAAAAAAAATGACAAAAAGAACTTGAGAGAGATACAGAGACTTATTTTTTGCCTCTGAGACAATTTTACAGCTTAAAATTTCAGTAAGCAATGGAAAAGCAGAACTGGTTCTTTTGCCTAATTGCTTTCCCATTAGAGTATTAATCAATCTAACATCAAGTCTAAAATTCAGCTACTAGTAACATTATTTCCTCAGTAGTCATCACTTACAAAAAGAATACTGAATTTACATAATGTGAAAAAAATAAATCTAACAGGAAAAAGATTAGGGCCAGTTATTATACCTTTGAGTTAAGAATGAATGAAAATAGAACTAAACCTAATGAAGGCACTATTGTAAACAGCAATCCACATCTTGCCCACTCCCACACCTCAAAAAAGATTTCCACCAGTTATCAAGAATTATGCTATGGCCCTTTAGAAAAAGTAAACTAAGAAATTATAACATTAAGAAGGGAATGGAATTATGATCTTCACACATGTATGTATACTGACATAATAAACTACTTGTGAGCGGTACTTTGAAATCTTCTAAACTGTAAAAGTACTAGGTCTTTGAAAAAGCCCGCTTAACCACCATAATGTTTAAATAGTCAAAACATTTACCCAAGTCATTGGTTCTTAAACTAGAATGTGCCTGAGAATAACCTGGCACTTGTTAAAACACAATGCTGGGCCCCTTCGCTCAGGTTTCTGTTTCACTAGGTCTGGGGGTGGGCCCAATAGTAGGCATCCCAACAACTTCTCAACTTCTCAGGTAATGCTGAAGCCGCAGGTCCCTGGACCATCCACTAAGAACAACTGGCTTAAATTATTAATGGTATATCAGCACAGCCCTAACCAAAATTTTGGTCAAGATGCATGTAAACCAATAAGGATAGAATACTTTAGTGCTTAGAAAGAACGCTGATCAATTCATCCTTATTACATCAAAACATCAACATCTGCTTCATGGTCTTCCTCAGTCACTTTCAAGGACAGCACCTCTTCATTAAGGAACAGCCCGCTTAGCCTCTCCTTCCGTGCCTGCCTCTGCTCTTTCAGCTGCCTCTTGCGGAAGGCCTTCTGCTGTAACTTTCGCTGCTTGGATCGCTTCTGTCAAAATAAAAATTTCTAAATCAGTAAGGTTTGAGTTCTTTGCATAAAACCCCCAAATGTTTTATGAACCAAACTGTCCATTTTCTAAATTTTAAGAGCTGTTAGTATGATCCTTGTTCCAATTAAGTGAGCCATTGGCTTAGACTTGAAAATAGTTCTTCAATATTCTACTTTTATGGTAATTGACCAGTGCCTTCTGATTAGGAAGGGCTAAAACTTGATAATTTTGGTTAGTTATAAATAAATGGACGTTTCAAAGACTTCCTTTTAAAAAAAAATCAATTAAGGTACATTGGTGTCAGTGCATGGTGAACATACAATTAATACTAGGGGACACTACTAAAAACCAACGTAGAGAACATTGCCCAAATCACTAATGATTGTGATTCTCAAGTACCTTTCAGGTAAAAACACTAACAATTTTACAATGGCTAGGGGAAAAGATCATGCCTCTTTCATATTAGGAAAATACCATCTTAAAAGTCCATTAGAAACCCCGAGAGTACTCCAACCCTTGTCACTGGTGAACTGATGCCAGAAAGGAATGACCACATGCTCAGAGAAATCCCTTGGCAACCAACAAAGCTAGCTATGTTTCTGCTACTTCACTAAGAACCAGGGAAGGAATCTTCAAGTCACCACTGGGTTCCCAGAGAATTAAACCAATTCTCCTATCATCCTTAAAATGGCTCTTTAGATTCTTGCCACTACAAGGAACCAAACTCCCCTGCTAAGCCACAGCACCATTTTATATATGCTTACATTTTCCTTTTTTTTTAGTGTCTGACAATATTATATATTTTTTCAACAGTGAAAGAATAGATGGAAATTACAGAAAGCATTATTACATTTTAAAATTAGCTAAGAAGAAACATTCAAGATTAAAACATTAAGAAAACATTAAGACACACACAAAACATACATGATATTCTTAGGAGCTAATAGACAGCAACATCAGCAACATAGTGAGATTCGCTCAGTAGTGAGTTGCAGTCAATATTGCAATCTTGAGAATAGCTCATTATTTCCACCAATTTATCTGACTTAAAACAGACACAAAAATCAGGTAAAATTGAATGTAACAATATGGTTGTGGGTCGAAATAGCATGTTAAAGCACTCAGGCTAGAGTGCTTAGTTTAGTAGCAGAGCATCCTGCTTGCACAATTGAAACCAAAACCCACAGGCATGAAGACAAGCAGGATAATTTTAACTCTTTAAGAAATTTATATGAAGGAGTACTAATTTATATGAAGGAGTACTAATGTTAGTATTGAAAGGTAAAGTTTTGTATTGATTAGACGTTTTACTTTTGAATCCCGAATCCGCTCTGCTGCACTTGCAGACAGGTTGCTGTCACTGTGTGCTCGACTCATGTTGGCACTGGAGTTTGAAGCAGAGTTTCCAACACTGGACCCACTGCTGCTTGCAGAACTGACCATGCTGGCACTGCTGCTGCTGGCACTGGCACTGGCACCGCTCACTCCACTGGTGCTTGCACAACTAAAGTTGCTTCTCTTCCAGGCCTCTCTTGCAGGCCGTTGGCGAGGGCTATGCTCCTTGATATAGTTTCTGACCTTGGGATACACAGACAAAAACTGGTTAGTGTTTTACCCTGGCTTTCTATGCCCAAAATTCTGGGAGGGAAAAATTACATTGTACTTAATCAAAAGTACTGCAGATTCATAAATAAGATAGAACAGAAGGGCAAATGAAATCTCTAAATTTAGAAATAAGTACCAGAAAAATAGACAATATTCAAAATTCTAGAAAACATGTTATGAGCTAGATTTTAAAAGCATGTAAAATATAATCAGTAACTGGAAGGTTATTGGCCTTCATAATTTAAGACTGTAAGAAAATATCACTGAATAGAAACTAGCAACAAATCAAAACAGACAAGATTAGGTATTTGTTAAAGGTCTCCACTTCAGATGATTTATGTAAATTTCAGATTCTAAGATCAGAGTGTTTCCATCTTAGCTAAGGACCAATAGTACTTGTCTTCAAATATAAGATATCAATTTACCACACTAATGAAAAATGAGCTGGAATGTAGAAAATTATACTATGTCTATTGGGAGAAATATTGAAATGCGAGAAATTTTTCATAAATAATGACAAATACAAAATAAACCAAAAGTAGAACTTAAGAAAAAAAATATTCATTCAGTCATGTACTTAGAGAAAAACAGCAGCAAAGTAGCTTTTAATAATTGGTATTTGGATAATTAGTCTCCTGTAATTTGAATTAGAATAAATCTATATCTTAGCCTAATCACCCCTTATGTGGTAACATTAAGTTTCAAAGCCTATATATCTAAAGAACAGGTTCTAGATCCACAGTGATCCCAGAAAGGTACTACCAGATGAGATATGCCTAAATCCTCTTAAACGACATGTTCTCAAATATTACCGTGATTTTTGCTAATATTACATTTTATAGCAGTAATTTTGACCTTGTTCATCTATGCATTTACAATGATTACTCAAGTCTACATTTTAGAAGATCGCAGTATTTTCAATAGGTAAACAATCTATATTTTCTTTACATACCTGCTTCAGTTTTTCATCTGTGAGACAGTTAAGTTCAATAATAAACTCACTGTCTGTAGGGGAGATTTGAGCAGAAGGATCAATGATTTTAATAATGTCAAGTTGCTCCCGAAGACCCATCTCAGTACTGACTTTACGACTCAGATATTCAATATATTCCACCTGTGTGATAAAAATTACAACAAACAATATCATTACCAAAACCTCTCATCCTTTGCTATGTCAATTACTATGTGTTTTATATGAGAAGCACTTATGATTATACCCCGAAAAACAGTTAAATGACTAAATCTAAATTTGAGGTACATTTACCCAGTAACTTTAAATAGGCAATAAACTGAGCCTCATATATTCTCCACATAGATGCTTTTAATTAAGAATGTGGAGATATTTACCTGCTCATCATTTGTCATTGCACTCCAAGGAAGTTCATCTAAATTCCGGTGCTTGTTTTTCTTTTTAGGAAGCAGGCAAGGTGAACTTGGAATACTGGGTATGACATCAGAAAGCACATCACTCCCACTGGCAATGTCACTACCTGGTAACTTTGTAAAAATAAGGAGGGAGGGGGTAGGGAAAGCAAAATGTTGTAAAACTACATTTTAAACATCAGAATGTATCACATGTTGATTAAATCACACAATGATTAAAAGGTACTTTAATATAAGACTCACAGCAGATATGGAATCATTAATTCTGACCTAAGCCTATTTTATACAAAGCTGAAACATCAATATACTTTGTATATATTTACTTTTTCACTGAAAGATGTTTTCCAAAAGTTTAAAACCATAATCAAGACTTGCTAAAATTATAAGAGTCCATAATCATCATCAAGGCTTTTAATTTATACTGTGAATGTGACTAGGGCCCAGACAATTTAACGAATAACCAGCTTTGGTCACCATTTCACGATACCTCGGTGATCTGCCACTAACTGGATTTGTGTCAGTGACTGTGCTAGACATATTGCCAACATACAGACAAGTAAATCATGGTCCCTGTCCTCAAGTCTGTATGAATAACTTCAAGACATTAAAAATAATTTAACATATGCTGAAAATACTTTAAGGACCAGAAGTATCATTAATGAAAAATTAAAAAGAAAATGGTTGAAGACAAAGTATAGACAAATGAGAAATAAAACCAAGCTAAATGCACAGAAAATCAAATCAATTTAAAGTGATATAAATAGCAAAAATATGTTCTATAATTTTATATTGCCCATTAAACACAGCAGATATAATTTTTAACAGCTTAATTGATATATAATTTTATACACAGAAATGCACATATTTAGTTGTATAATGTATACAATTTGATGAGTTTGCACATACCCATCACCATTATCAAGGTAATAAACATACCTGTCACCTTCAAAAGTTCCAATGGATTTAATTTTAAATAAATGTATTTAAGTCATTCATCAAAGACAAAGTATTTTCTTCTACAAAGTCCATAACAATTTTTAGAAATACTGGTTTCATTTTTACAAGGTATAAAACAGCCATCTTGTTAAGTTGCATTTATTGAGTCTGCAATCATATCTGAACTCTGAACTCTTTGGTAGGATTTTGAAGCTACCGAAAGAGAAGAGCTACTTTATGGAGACTATTATAATTACATGTACTTGAACTCCTATTGTATACACAGCAGTATACTAGGTACAGGGGATTCAAAGGAGTTTAAGTCTTTACACAAAAACTTTATACTCTATTTGAGAAGGTAATACAGTAATACAAACACACAATTATAAACATAGCACATAATGAACACTAAGTTTGAGATGGCGTGTCATCAATGGAAATATCAAGCAGTCGGTTAAAGCTGCAGGATTAAAGTTGGGAGAGCTACAAAGGACTGTAGGCAGAGATGGGAAGTCAATACTAAAGGAAAGATAAGTGAAGCCATAATGATGGGGTCAATCATCATGCAAGATGACTGACATTCAGAAAGAAAACAAAGTTGAGAGAGAACATTCTTTCTGTAGGTAGCTGCTCCTCTTTAAAAATCTACATTTTCACAATGACAGTCATTGACGAATACAAGTACGTAAGTCACTTCCAACAATTTGACTTCTTTTAAAATCTCATTAATGAACATTGCTGGAATTGTTCACCAGTGGTCCTAATCTTATCTTGTTAATGTTATGAAAGTATGATTATTGAATACCCACAGGAAAGCTATCTCTTTTTCAGACTTTAATGGGAAAAAATAAAATGCTTTAATATTTTCCCTTTGACTTCAAATCTTGTTAGAAATCTCATTGGGGTCCCTAAAACAAAATGAGACACTCCTTACCATATGAAAGGCCTCCCATAGTTCAAGATCCTTTGATAAATGAGGTTAAAAAAAAGAACTCTTAAAATACCTATATTTTCAAAATTGAAGAAAAACTTTCATCTGAATCTTTAGAATATCTGCTAGGTACCAGACCACATGCTAAGCACTTATAATTGTAATCGTATCTTTAATTCTGTTTACATGTTGTTGAGGGAGGTGGTATAAAAAGGCAATTAATGGTTCTTTGGCCATTTAATTTTTTTTCAGGGAGAAGTAAAAAGATGCCAGTTCCAATCCCAGCTCCACTGCTCACTAGCAGTGTGAATTTGTGTAAGTTTTTCTTTGAGGTCAGGTGCAGTGGCTCACGCCTGTAATCCTAGCACTCTGGGAGGCTGAGGCAGGCGGATTGCTGGAGCTTATAAATTTGAGACCAGCCTGAGCCAGAGGGAGACCTTGTCTCTAAAAAATTAGCCAGGTGTTGTGGTGGGTGCTTATAGTCTCAGCTACTTGGGAGGCTGAGGCAAGAAAATCACTTTAAGCCCAAGAGTCTGAGCTTGCTGTGAGCTGTGACACCATAGCACTCTACCCAGGGTGACAAAGTGAGACTCTGTCTCCAAAAAAAAAAAAAAAAAAAGAAGTTTTTCTTTGAGCCTCAGAGTTCACAGTAAAATGTGGTTAATACTATCAATCTCTTAGCTCTCAGCTCCCATAACTCAGTGGTTAAAGTGTCAGCCATATACACTGGGGCTGGCAGGTTCAAACCTGGGCTGGGTCTGTTAAACAACAATGACAACTACAACAAAAAAATAGCCAGGCATTGTAGCAGGTGCCTGTAGTCCCAGCTACTCGAGCGGCTGTGGCAAGAGAATCGCTTTAGCCCAAGAGTTTGAGGTTGTTGTGAGCTGTGACGCCACAACACTCTACCAAGGGTGACACAGTGAGACTCTGTCTCAAAAAAAAATACTATCAATCTCAAATGATTAGTTAGAGGTTTATATAAGATTAATATGCCTGGTATAGAGATGAAACTCAGTAGAAGACATTTTTCTTTTCCTGCCCCATGCCATTATTTTGGATTCTTAGAAAAGGTAGCATAGGTCAGGTGGGGTGGCTCACATCTGTAATCCTAGCACTCTGGGAGACTGAGGCAGGTGGATTGCTTGAGCTTATGAGTTCGAGACCAGCCTGAGCAAGAGTACTCTTGCTGTCTGTACTTAAAATACAAAAAACTATCTGGGCATCATGGTGGCTGCCTGTAGTCCCAGTTGCTCAGGAGGCTAAGGCAAGAGGATTGCTTAAGCCCGAGACTTTGAGGTTGCTGTGAGGTATGACACCATGGCATTCTACCCAGGGTGACAGGGTGAGGCTGTCTCAAAAAAAAAAGAAATCAAGAAAGAAATAAAAGGTGGCATCAACCCTCAGAGAATGCCACGTGTTGCTAAACTGGCTAGGTTAGGTTAAACAAGGCAGTGTTTCGGAAGAATAGAAGGGGAAAAAGAAAAAGGCATTTAGGTAAGGAATCATAGATGAAAAAAAGAACACAGGGTGAGGTAACATCACAAATTAAAACAGAACGGGACGGTGCCTGTGGCTCAAAAGGGTAGGGTGCCGGCCCCATATACTGGATTTAAACCCAGCCCTGGCCAAAAAAGATAAAAAATTAAACAGAAAATCAGTGCTAGGTATTTATAAGTTCAACAGAAGACCCAGAAAGTGTTATACGATATGTAGAAGAGGGCTGATAACATATTTTCTAAGAAGTAACCTGATGAAAATGGTCTTTAGGGAAGATTAATTTAAAAGCATTATGGGCATAAAATACAGTGAAGTAAGATTAGAACTAAACATAAAGCTCTTGTAATCTAAGCCTGGACTAAGACAAGCAAAAATGGAAAGATAAATGAAAGAAGATGCGAAGATGTGAAAAATTTCACACGAGAGACAATTTACAAAGTTATTTGACAACTGAATGGATAAGAGTAATAAAGAGACAGATGTTGAGACCAGAAGAAAACTGCTGACAGGTCATACAACCCATCTCAGAGTATTATCTCAATTTTTACAGCAAGAGAACTGAAGCAAGCTTACAGATCTAATCCAAAACCCTCATTTTACAAAACCAAGGAAAAATGATATCCAGAGGGGGTTCAATTAAGTGGAAGAATCCAAAGTAGGACACAAGTCCAGTGCTTTCAACTATGCCAGACAGTTTGCGTTGAAGACGGTTTGGAATGAGAGAAGAATGCAAGTTGGGTTATAGAGAGTTTGTAGTAATAATGGGAGAAGCAAGCACAAGTGTCCTTTAGACAGAAAATAGTCATTTTACACTATGCTATGACACATGTCACAAAGGAGAGATTATTTTTTTTCCATGGAAACATTGTAATTGGAAGTTGCATCACTGTCCAGGAACTCAGCATCAGATAATAGGTTAGTATTAAATAATAAGGTCATCCAAGTAGAAATGTCAAGTAGTCAACTAGAGATATGGGACTATAGTAGCAGGTATACAGTAGAATTAATTGTATGTGCTCCTATATATTTATTAGACTAGCAATTTTCCATTTTATAACTGATAATATATCTCAGAATAAAAATGATTAATAACTCCCATTCCGTATTTTTCATGGACAGTATCTGGCATATTCATATTATAATCAGTAATTGTGACACAAAGAAAGTGTTAAATCAAATCTCTGCCATATTTTCTGCAGGAAGTTGCAGAATTTTATGACTAAGCTCATTTCTGTAACAGCTAATGTGTATTTTCAGACTGTACCTCTAGGTTTCAAGTATGACAGAATTACTCACTCTTTAAATTTTCTAACATTTCCTGCTCAACAACAGAAATAATTTCTCAAGCTCTGAGTCTGGTCAAATATATCCTTAATAATGAAAGAATTGCAAAGAGAGAAAACTATCAGCAAAATAAAATGCTAAGATGCTACTTCATTCTAAGGTTAAGATCTCTGATCAAGTAGTTAGTATTTCTCTTCCCAGAGAATCTATAAATCATTTATGTAGTTTTCAATCCCAATATAATACAAATTTTTAAACTATAGTAAATTATTTTTAATCTGTATTAATTCTAACATATAATTTGTAATTTTCTTCTCAAATATTTATTGCTCATCATTATAAGGTCCCACAAAGACAACATTTTACACCTTTAAATATTTAAATAGCAAATATCTATGGTAACAGAGTACCTATACTCCAATTTCAGAATTGAGAACACACATCACTAAGGCAAGATTTTTGTTCCAATGTCGTAGTCACTCAAGTACATTAACACTGAGTGGTTGGGGATGGTTTTCCACTCTAACTACTCATGAAATGAATAAAGAAGCCATCAATTAGATCTTAAAATTGCCTGCCATCTTGCAACATTATGGATAAGACTAAATAAATCACATAATATAGGCAGAAGAAATATCTCAGAACTACCAGCATTCAATCTGATTATGCTTTACTAAGAATCCTTATAGTGATTTTTTTCTGTTTTTTTTTTTCCTTTTTTGAGACAGGGTCTTGCTATGTTGCCTGACTAGGATACAGTAACAATTCACTGCAACCTCAAACTCCTGGGCTCAAGCAAGCCTCCAGACACAGACTCCTAAGTAGGTGGGACTACGGGTGTATGCCACCATGCTCTGCTAATTTTTTTAAAGGTCTTGTTGAGATGGGGGTTCTCACTATGTTGCCCAGGTTAGTCTTGAACTCCTGACCTCAAGCAATCCTTGCACCTTGGCCTCTCAAAGTGCTAGGCTTACAGGCATGAGTTACTTTACCTGCCCTGATTTTAAATACAAAGCATACACTTGAAAAAAGCAACAGTGAAGAATAAAATGATATCTGTACAAAGGTGGTCACTGTTGTGATATGTTTATATTTTATATTCTAGTATTATTTATTTATATTTGCCCAGGGGCTGGGTTTGAACCTGCCACCTCCAGCACATGGGGCCGGCACCCTACTCCATTGAGCCACAGGCACCGCCATATATTCTATTATTTATAATAAAAAGAATATGAAACAAATATAAATATAGGAATGGTTTCACAAGTTCTACTAGATCTAATTGCAAGAATATTATGTAGCCACTAAAAAAACATTATGACTATTATGAAAAAGTTTATGATATATTAAAAGAGAAAATTTTATTATAAAGTCTTATCCAGAAGAGGAGAGAACATTTCCTAACTCCTATGAAGCCATTATTACTCTGACACTAAAGCCTGGCAAAGACACAACAAGAAAATTATTGACCAATAACCCTTATGAATATAGATGCAAAATTCATTAACAAGATACCAGAAAACTATATTTAGAAGCAGAATGAAAGTTCTCCCGGAAGATTGGGAAAAAGAAGCAGGCTCACTTTCAGCCCTTCTATTCTATATTGTACTTGAAATTTCACCAGGGCCATTAAGAAAGAAGTAAATGGAAGGTCAAATATTGGGGGCAGAGCAAGATGGTGGACTAAAAACATCACCCTACTAGCCACTTGCTGCAAGGCAGGGGAAAGAAAACTTCAGCTACCTTTGGCCAGGAGAATGTACCTGGAGACACCACTCTGGGGGGCACATTAAAGCAGTAGTGTACCACAGAAACCAATGAGGATGTCTGGATCTGAGGAAAACTAGCATAGAAAGCAAATACATGGGAATGGGTGGCCTGCTCCCAGAGGACTGGGAACAGGCAGGAGCTGTCCTGCAGTTTTTCATTTGGGGTCAAATTGCTTGTTGGAGCTGCCTTGGAAGGTTTAAATGAGTGGGTAGACTTGAACAGTGTCGAGCAGCTGGGTTTAAGTACTGGGTGGGGTGGATCTCCCATCAGCTTGGCTGCTAGCTGGGCTGCCCTTGACAACGCTGTGTGGGAGAAATGGTCAGCTGGGTGCAGGGCCGGCTCTACATACTTGCTGAGATTGGGAATCCACTCTTGCATTCAGCTGAACAGCTCCTGTACCCCTGAGGATTGTTGTCATGGGACACTGGGAGATGTGCCTCCTAAGGCATCTGGTGAGAGCTTCAAGACCCAACCACCACGGGACTGAATGCTGATGAAACAACCAGGCCCTGATTGAGGGCAACTAAGTCAAGAAGACAGGACCCGATCTCCTTAGCAACTATAGACTGGTTTCTAGCACTCACTGTTCACAACAAAACCAGCAGTTATGTTCTCTGTCTCCTAACACCAGAGTGCCACCTGATGTCCAGGCAATATATTGCTATATATATGCATATGTACATCTATATACCTATATAGATATACATATATATACACACACATACAGTTATACATATATTTTCCCCATTTCTCTCATTGTTGTGGTTGTTATTGTTTTTTCTTTTTGTTTTGCTTTTGTTTGGTTGGTTGTACTTTGATTTTTTTCATTGTTACTTTCTTTAATAGCATTTTTGTTATGGTTTTCAGCCCCTGTAACCCTTTTTTATTTCTCTTCTCTTTTTCTCTTTTGGCATAGACTTTTATACTTTTCTCATCTTTCCCACATAAATTTTTCAAATGACAGCTAAGATATCCCTTTTTCCCTTATCTTATATAATTGTATGCTTAATTTTTTTTTTTTTTACTTTCCTTGTCTCTGAGTGCCAGGGGTCACAACAGTGGTCTGACTCAAGGAAGTCACAAGCTCACAGTCCAGGGTGTCCTTCTAGCTTTGGACTTTGGAAAGACAGTATTTGCCAGGTGCCCACTGTTACATATTGCTGAATTTTTCTTTTCATTTTTTTTCCTTTCTCTTTCTATATTTGGCAGAGGTGAGGTCTTGCTTTTTTGCCAAGGCTGGTGAGGAGCTCCTGGCACAAAGGGACCTGATCAGCCAGCCCCCACCAATAGCTGGATTTAGAGTGTGGCCACAGCACCCTGTCCAACAACATCATTTCTCCTGTTGCTCTCTTTCTGTCCTCCTTCTCTCCTTTTCTCTAATTCTATACTTTCACTCCCTTTTTGTTTTGTTTTTTTCTCTTTCTCCCTGCTTGCTCTTTTTTTTTTTTTTTTTGAGACGGAGCCTCAAGCTAACGCCCTGGGTAGAGTGCTATGACCTCACAGCTCACAGCAACCTCCAACTCCTGGGCTCAAGTGAGTCTCCTGCCTCAGCCTCCCAAGTAGCTGGGGCTACAGGTGCCCGCCACAACGCCTGGCCATTTTTTGGTTGCAGCCATCATTGTTGTTTGGCGGGCCCGGGCTAGGGATTCGAACCCGCCACCTTAGGTGTATGTGGCTGGTGCCTTAGCCGCTTGAGCCACAAGCACTGAGCCTCCCTGCTTGCTCTTTACCATTCTATTCCTTTTAGCCTTGTTTGTATCAAGGGGGCACTTCAGCAACTAAGCTCTGAGACAAGGTAATTCAAAAGAAAAGGAGGCAGCGAGAAGGAAAAATAGGGGAAAGAAGTGAATGAGAAGAAAACATAGATGAGGAGAAAGCACAAGAAAAATTCTGGCAACATCAGAATTCTACCCAAAACAGTATATATGGAAAAAACTGATAGAACTGCAAAAAACAAATAGACAAATTATAGTCAAAGATTTCAACATCCTACTCTGACAACTGATATAAATAAACAGAAAATCAGTAGGAATGTAGAAGATTAAGAACACTATCATAAAACTTGCCCTAATTAACATTTATGTAAAAATCCCATAGAACAACAGCATTTTTTCCAAATGTATACAGAATATTTTTAAAAACAGTTCCAGCTATAGATCATAAAGTAAGCCTCATAAATTTAAAAGGATTCAGGTTATACAGAGTTCTGTTCTACCACTGTTATGTAACAGTGGAATTAAATTACAAATCAGTAACAAAAAGATCTACAAGAAAATTCTCAAGTATTTGAAAAATATATACCACAATTCCAAATGACACTGGGTCAGAAAAAGAAATCAAAAAGAAAACTAAAGTGTTTTAAAACTGTATGAAAATGAAAATATAACATTCATAATTTGTGGGTTGTAAATAAAGCAGCATTTAGAAAGAAATTCATAGTCTATATTAATAAGAAGAATTGTCTCTACTTTTACATTAAAAAACTAGAAAAAGGGCTCGGCACCTGTGGCTCAAGCGGCTAAGGCGCCAACCACATACACCTAAGGTGGCGGGTTCGAATCCCCAGCCTGGACCCGCCAAACAACAATGATGGCTGCAACCAAAAAATGGCCAGGTGTTGTGGCGGGTGCCTGTAGCCCCAGCTACTTGGGAGGCTGAGGCAGGAGACTCGCTTGAGCCCAGGAGTTGGAGGTTGCTGTGAGCGTGATGCCACGGCACTCTACCCAGGGGAATAGCTTGAGGCTCCATCTAAAAAAAAAAAAAAATCAACTAGAAAAAGAATAAATTAAATCCAAAGTATGTAGAAAAAAAGAAAATCAGAGAAAATCAAAGAAATACACAATAGAAACAACAGAGAAAATAAATATAACCAAAATCTTGTTATTTAAAAAGATCAATAAAATATCTATAAACCTCTAGTCAATAGATGAGGGGAGGGATAAAAAAGAAAATACACAAATTACCAATATCTGTTATGAATATATGTTATCACTATAAATTCTATAGATATTAAAAGGCTAATAAGGAAATATTATGCCGTGAGTTCAACAACATACATTCCTTAAAAAGATAAAAAATAACAAAGTTGACTGAAGAAGAAATAGATAACCAGAATAGTCCTTATGGAGAAGTTAAATTTGTAATTTAAAAGCTATCTCAAAGAAAAAACTTTGATCCAGATAGCTTCCCTGGTGACTTCAACTAAATATTTAGGCAAAAAATAATGCCCATTCTATAATATCCCAAAAACTGGAGCAAAGAAAATACTTCTTAACTAATTCCACAAACATCACATATATTATAGAGAAACTACAGATCATTATCTCTCATGAACATAGTTGTAAAAATTCTAAACTATAGTTTAGCAAATTAAATTAATGATATAGTGAGAAGATAATACATCATGACCAAGTGTGATTTATCTCAAGAATGCACAGTTGGGCTAACATTAAAAAATTAACCAATGTAATCCACCATATTAACAGATTTAAAAAAGAAATGATATTAATATCTCAATTGTTGTAGAAAAAGCCTTGAAAAAAATCTAGTCTTTTCCTGATCAAAGTCTCAGCAACCTAGGGATAGAAGGAATTTCCCTACCCTAGTAAGGAACATCTACAAAGCACCTTACAGCTAAAACATACTTAATGGTGAAAGACTGAATGTCCACAATGGATTTCTAGTCAATGTCATCCCAGACATTCTACCCAAGGTAAAAAAGGCAAGGAAAAAAAAAAATCAAACAAACAAATAATCCAGATTGGAAAAAAAAGAAGAAAACCTCTTTCCATTTGAAGATGAGAAGATCAACTATGCAGAAAATTTGATTAAATCTACAAAAAAGCTAGTATAACCAACAGTTTAACGATGTTGCATGATGCAAGATTGATTTTGAAATATTAATTGCATTTTATATACTAGCAAAGAGCAACCTGAAGTTGAAACAAAATCATATAATTTGCAATATGATCAAAATAATGAGACAGGGACAAATCTGACAGATTTGTAAGACCTATATGTCAAAAACTACAAACCCTCACACACACAAAAAAAAGCTTGAAAAAGATGAAGAAACTATAAATGTAAAGCTGGGCATTGTGGCAGGCACCTGTGTTCCCAGCTACTTGAAAGGCTGAGGCAGGAGACTTGCTTGAGCCCAGGAATTGGAGGTTACTGTGAGCTGTGATGCCAAAGCACTCTACCCAAGGGGAAAGCTTGAGGCTCTGTCTCAAAAAAAAAAATCATAGAAATTGTAAAAAACAATTTTTTTTTCAGTAGCAAATAAGATAAAATATTAGGCTTGGCGCCTGTGGCTCAAGTGGCTAAGGTACCGGCCACATACACCTGAGCTGGCGGGTTCGAATCCAGCCCACGCCTGCCAAACAATGATGGCTGCAACCAAAAAATAGCCAGGCGTTGTGGCTGGTGCCTGTGGTCCCAGCTACTTGGGAGGCTGAGGCAGGAGACTTGCTTGAGCCCAGGAGTTGGAGGTTGCTGTGAGCTTTGATGCCACAGCACTCTACCCAGGGGGACAGCTTGAGGCTCTGTCTCAAAAAAAAAAAAAGAAAGTATAAATGCATAGAGGAAATTACACCACATTCAGTATTGTTAAGATATCAGTTCTCGTCAAATTAATCTATAAAATCAAAGCAATCCCAATTCTAATCAGCAGCAGGCTGATTAGCATGCATTGATTTTAAATTGACGAACTGATTCTAAGATGAAAATGGAAAGGACCTGTAATACCTAAGACAACTATGAGAAGAATTAAGTTGTTAAGTTGGAGAAATTATCCTATGTGACTTAAAGAATTACAGATTTTCAGTAATCAAGACACTATGTTATTGCTTTATAGTTGAGCATAAAGAGACCACAATGGAACAAAATATAAAAAGTAGAAACATACCTATATAAATATGGTCAGATGATTTTCAACAAAATTACAAAGGCAATTCCATAGAAAAAGACAGTCTTCAAAAAATAGCGTGGTAACAATTAGATACCAAAATGCAAAAACATGAATTCTCTCCATACTTTATACCATATATAAATAACAACACATAATGGATTTAGAAACTTAAATATAAAACTTAAAACCATAAAACTTCTAGTAAAAAAGAGAAAAACTTTATAACATTGGATTAGGCAAAATTTCTTAAAGGTAACAGTAAAATTATTATCCATAAAATAAAAATTAATAAATTGGGGTTTATTAAAATTAAGAACTTCTTCTTTTCCAAGACTTTTAATAAAAGGAAAGTACATGCCACAGACTGGGTAGAAACATTGGCAAATCACATATGATAAAGGAATGAAAGAGGGCAGAAAAAAAAAACCACATACTGCTTAATTCCATTATGTCAAATTCTAGAAAATGCAAATTCATCTATAGTCACAGAAACAGATCAGTGGTTCCTTGGTGATAGGGAATAAGAGGTTACCAATAGGTAAAAGGAAACTTTTTGGAGTGATAAATATGTTCAACACCTTGACGGAGAGATGGTTTCATAGGTATAAAATAAAACTAAAACTTATCAAAATTGTACACATCAAACTTTTGTAATTTATTGTACATAAATTATATTTCAATGAAGCTTTTTTAAAAAAAACACAGAAAACATGTCCTAGAGCTACATCTGAGAATTTATAAAAGCATGAAAATATGTATACCAGAAGAAAATATAAATAAATACAGAGAATGCAAAAAAAAAAAAAAAACAGCCAGACATGATGGCTCATGCCTGTAAGCCTAGCACTCTGGGAGGCTGAGGCAGGTGTATTGCTTAAGCTCAGGAGTTCAAGACCAGACTGAGCAAGAAGACCCCATCTCTACTAAAAATAGAAAAACTAGTTGGGCGTTGTAGCACATGCCTTGTATTCTCAGCTACTTAGGAGGTTGAGGCAACAGGATCACTCAAACCCAGGAGTTTGAGGTTGCTGTGAGCTATGACAGCATGGCACTCTGCCCAGGGTGGTACAGTGAGACTCTTGTCACAAAAACATAAAAAATAAAATAAAAACAGAACACCCACCCCAAGGGACCATGAGATAGCTACTGCAGAGGACTCAAACTCTAAAGAAGTAATGGAATGACAGAAAGGGAATTTAAAATATAGATGGTAAAGGCAATAAAGGGAATTTATGAGAAAGTAGAAAAACAGAACCAAAAAAATGGATGAAAAATATGAAGAAAATAGAAAGGATATGGTGGATCTTAAGGAAATGAAGGAGCCAACTAGGGAACTTAAATAAGCAGCAGAGGCTTGGCACCTGTAGCTCAGCAGCTAGGGCACCGGCCACATACACTGGGGCTGGTGGGTTCAAACCAGCTCCAACCTGCTAAACAACAACAACAACAACAACAACAACAACAACAACAACAAAATAGCTGGGCATTGGGGCAGGTACCTGTAGTCCCAGCTACTTGGGAGGCTGAAGCAAGAAAATCACTTAAGCCCAAGAGTTTCAGGTTGCTGTGAGCTGTGACGCCACAGCACTCTACTGAGTGCAACATAATGAGACTCTGTCTCAAAGAAAAGAAATAGAAGCAGTACAAAGTATCAATAACAGATTTGACCATAGAGAAGAAAGAATCTCAGAACTAGAGGATAAACTTCATGAATTCACCCAGGGTAGTTAAAGATGCAGAAAAGAAGAGAGAGAAAGCAGAACAGTTGCCCAGGGAATTATGTGACTTCAAGAAGTGTTCAAACATAAAAATTATAGGAATCCCTAAAGAGGAAGAAGAATGTCTTAAAGGAACAGAAGCCCTACTGGAGGATATCATCAATTAAAATTTCCTAAGTTTCACTAAAGATTCTGAAACATTCCTTTTAGATGGATATCAAACCCCAGATTGTCTCAACACAAACAGAGCATCTCCAAGACACACTGTAATGAAACTTTCCAAAGTCAAGACTAAAGAGAAAATTCTGTAAGCAGTCAGGAGTAAGCACCAACTGATCTATAGGGGCAAATGCATCAGGTGACAGTAGACTTTCCAGCTGAAATTTCCCAAGCCAGAAGAGAATGGTCATCTACTTTTAACTTAAACAAAATAATTTTCAGCCCAGAATTCTGTATCCTGCTAAACTAAGCTTTAAAAATCGATGGAGAATTCAAATATTTTACTGACATACAAATACTGAGGAAATTCACTACAAGACCACAATACAGGAAATATTTACACCTATTCTGGACAGTGACCATCATAATGGACCACCAGCAAACTTAACACCCAGAAACTAAAGGACAAAACTTAGTTTCCACAATGGCACAAACTCTCACTATGGCTGACAATATGATATTATACTTAGAGAACCCCAGAGACTCAACCACAATAAGATGTATATGGCACACCTTTTGGGTGTAGGACACAACTACAAGAAGGACTCTACCTAAGAAATTCAAATACTGTGACCTGGTTTGTTATATCCTTATATTAACCTAAAAAAAAAAAGAAAGAGGTAAATGGCATTGTATCAACCTGGATAGCTTGGAGAACATTCTCTTTAGCAAAGTATCACAAGAATGGAAAAGCAACTACCCAATGTACTCAATACTAATATGAAGCCAGTAGACAACTAATACATCCCCACAACAGAAAAAGCCATTCAATTCAGGTTAGGGGGGAGGGGAGAGGAAAAAGGGAGGAGGGAGGGATTGGTGTACTCCCACTTAATGGGCACAATGTAAGGGTATATGGTACCCTCCACTTTACCTAACAAACAAAAACAATGTAACCTAATCATTTGTACCCTCATATTAATTTGGAATAAAAAAGTAAATGGCACCCAGATCAGAATAAAAGAGAAACTATCTCTAGTCACAGATGACATGATCTTAAATATAGAAAACCTGAAATAATCCACAAAGGGAAACAAATATCAAAGCCAACAAATGAGTTCAGTAAAGCTACAGGATACAAAATCAGTATGTAAAAATCAATTGCATTTTTATATATACTAGCAATGAATAATCCAAAAATGAAATATAAAAAATACTATTTACAACAGCATCAAAAAATATTTAGGAATAAATTTCACCCAGCAAATACATGATTTAGACACTGAAAAACTATAAAACATCATTGAAAGAAATTAAAGAAGCCTTAAATAATGACATTGTATCCCAAATTCATACACTGAAATTCTTGGGGTTTTTTTTTTTTTTTTTTTTGCAGTTTTTGGCCAGCGCCAGGTTTGAACCCACTACCTCCAGTATGTGGGGCCAGCGCCCTACTCCTAGAGCCTCAGGTGCCACCCGAAATTCTTGGGTTTTTTTTGAGACAACAGTCTCACTCTGTATCCTTGGATACAGTGCTGTGGAGTCACAGCTCACAGAAACCTCTTGGGTTCAAGTGATCCTCCTGCCTCAGTCTCCAGAGTAGCTAGGACTATAGGCATCTAGTCAAGCTAGTTTTTCTATTATTAGTAGAAACAGGGTCGTGCTCTTACTCAGGCTGGTCTCCGTCAAACTCCTGAGCTCAAGCAATGCACCCGCTTTGGCCTCCCACAGTGCTAGGGTTACAGGCTTTAGCTACTTCTAATATTAATATTCTATTTAATTCAATATCAAATAATATTTAATATTGCTAAAATGGCAAAATTCCCCAAAACAATCTGCAGATTCAACACAATCTCTACCAAAATTCCACCTGCCCTTTTTGCAGTAATGAACAATTTCATCTAAATTTGTATGGAAGCAGAGTCACGCAGCGGAAGCGTGCTAGGCCCATAAATTTGTATGGAATTACCAGAGACCCCAAATAGCTTAAATCAGCAGTCCCCAACCTTTTTGTCACCAGGGACCAGTTTCATGGAAGACAATTTTTCCACAGTCAGGGTGTGGTAATTGGGGGGGTAGTTGGGGGATGATTCAAGCACATTACATTTATTTTGCACCTTGAAACATTATGGTTAGTGAAAGAGGCCAGATATAAAAGGCCATGTATTATACGAGTCCACTTATATGAAATATCTAGAAAGGCAAATCAGAAAAGAAAGTAAAGTGATTGTCAGGTGACAAGGGCAGGGGAGAATTGGAAATATGTGTTAATGCGTATGGGATTTCTTTTGGGGGTGACAGAAATGTACTAGAATTAGATAGTAGAGATGGTTACACAGTACTGTAGACATATTAACAACCACTGAATTATACATCTTAAAATGATTAATATGGTGAATTATTTCTCAATTTTTTAAAAAATTAAAACAATTTTATAATTTTTTACCTAATCATATTTATAACTATATACAAAAAAAGCTGAAATAATATAAAAAATGGAAGTTATGAACTATTTTTTTTCTTTAAAAACATCTCTTGATTTTCAGCATAGCATTGTTTGTAACAAAAAAAATGAAACCAACCCAAATTGTTATTAGGAAACCGATTAAATAAATTATGATCTAGTCATGAAAAATTATATATATTAGTTGAAAAAAAAGCATGAGGCCAAACAGTGGATGAAGTATATGACCCTATTTTTGTGTTTTTAACAGTATGCGAACATATTTGTTTCAGCGTAACCCCCTAACAATAGTAACCACAGCAGAGTGGAATTTGGATACTCTTATTTTTTTTTGAGACTTTTATTTTTATTTTTATTTATTTATTTATTTATTTATTTATTTTTTGAGACAGAGCCTCAAGCTGTCCCCCTGGGTAGAGTACCGTGGCTTCACAGCTCACTGCAACCTCCAACTCCTGGGCTCAAGCGAGTCTTCTGCTTCTGCCTCCCAAGTAGCTGGGACCACAGGCGCCCGCCACAACGCCCGGCTATTTTTTGGTTGCAGCCGTCATTGTTGTTTTGGCGGGTCCAGGCTGGGGATTCGAACCCACCACCTTAGGTGTACGTGGATGGCGCCTTAGCCGGTCGAGCTATAGGCGCCGAGCCAGAGACTTTGAAAACTGTCTGAAATAAAATAATCTTCAAGCCCTCTTTTGGATTACAACTTCAAGTATTTATATGGCTTTCAAACATAGTAGGCATTTAAGTTTATCTAGTGAATAAAACCTTTGCTGTGTATCAGGAAAGGGTCTTTAAGTGTTACTGTCTTTTACAACTGGAAAATGAATGTGGCAATTACATGATCTACGTTTTCTGATAGATTGCCCTCTTTATGAGGCAGTGTTTTCAATAATTTGCCACAAAGTCATTTTACATGGTATATATGCCACGAGAATAAAAAAGTGTCAGGTGAAAAACAGCTCTACATATACAGAAAATACAAAATGAGAAGTTATATATTTCTGATAACAAAAGATTATGTATATATGATAATAGTGATTTATGATGTTAGATATATAATATGACCCTGATATGTATCCTACAAGGACATAAAAGCAATTTATAAGGCAGGAAGCGTAAATTTTCTTAGATTCATGAATAAAGTATTGATGATATATAATAATGGTAATATTATACAAGTATTAAATTACATGAAAATGTCCAAAAGGATACCTGTAGCATCAGAAGCCTAAAAGGTATGTTAGCAAAAATAAAGGATACATATTCCATTTACTTCTTAACCTTAAAATGTGTTGTCAAAGAATTTCCAGGATTAGATAAACACTAGAGAAATTTACTCTACTATGAAGTAGAGATAAAAATTTCAAAAGAAAAATTCATACTTTTTTGTGTAGTACGGCAATCCTCAAGTTACAAATATCCAACTTAGTAACAACTTGAATTTACCAATCAAAGGAGGCTATCACAGTAAATACCTGTGTAACAAACATCTGACTGATACATGACTCACACTTACAAATTGAGGCTATTACAGGTAATACATAAATGTTTCTGTTCCAACCTACATACAAATTCAATTTAATAATAAAATCTACAGAACCTATCTCATTCCTAACCCAGGGACCCCTGGTAATGATGACAATAAAATTAAAAAACCTACCTGCCATTCAAACTCACTATCTGACCAATCCCAGTAAGTACTAATAGAAGAAGACACATCACTGCAGACACTCCCTTCAGGGAATAAATCAAAGGAAGTGAACTCTTGATCATCTAACAGGGAATAGCAATCATCTTGATCTCCAACAGAAACGGATGAAAACAGCTCCTCACTGCATTCTGAGCTGGCAACACTTGTTCCACAGGAAGTTAGGTTCCACCTTCAAAAACACAACACAAAGAAATCACAATGAGAACTACAGAATCCACATAATTTTAAAGTATTAATAGGATATATTTATGACATTTGTGAGAAATATGAGTAATTTTTGTATTTCTAAAAGAGGCTTTACATCTCAAGGGAATATACTAAAATATTTATGAATGTATCTAGGATTTGCCTCAAAACAATAAGGACTGGGCTGCGGTATAGATGAAGCATGATGCTGTATGAGGATAACTGTGCAGTAAAAACATGAGGTTTATTACACTATTCTCCCTTTGGTAGCTATCTGAAAATTTTTGTAATAAAATATTTAAATAAGTAATAACGTAAAATTTTTATCCACAAAGCATATAGTGGTTATGAGGAAGCTCTGGACTCAGACTGAGTTCAAACTTGCTCTATCCCTTGCTAGCTATTTGATCTTAAGTAAATTACAACCTCTTCAGGCCTGTATCCCCATCTTTAAAATGGAGTTACTGTGATGACTGCATGAGAATACATACACAGCAGTTAGCACACATAATAAATGCTCAATACATGACAACTATTATTATTAAATTAAAGGAAGAGGGGAAGCCATTACAGCAGAGAAAAGCAGCACCAAAGAACACGGGTAGATCAGTGTTTGATAAATAACTTTTACATATTAGGGTTATATAGGCTCACTGCAAAAATGTTAGAGGAAGAAATTTTGTTTTGTTTTGTCTTTTGGGTTTTTTTGAGATACAGTCTCACTTTGTCACCCTCAGTAGAGTGCTGTGGCATCACAGATCACAGCAACCTCAAATTCTTAGGCTCAAGAGATCCTCCTGCCTCAGCTTCCCAAGTAGCTGGGACTACTGGCTCCCATCACAATGCCCGGCTATTTTTAAAGATGAGTTCTCGCTTTAGCTCAGGCTGATCTCCAACATGTAAGCTCAGACAATCCACCCACCTCAGCCTTCCACAGTGGTAGGACTATAGGCATGAGCCACTGTGCCCAGTTTGTTTTATTTATTTTTTTTGAGACAGTCTCACGACTGCTACGGAGTACTGTGGTGGTATCAGCCTAGCTCACAGCAACCTGAAACTCCTGACGGGTCAAGCGATCCTCCTGCCTCAGCCTCCTGTGTAGTTGGGACTATAGGCACTGCCACCCCAGCTGGCTAGTTTTTCTATTTTTAGAAGGGACAGGGTCTCCCTCCTGTTCAGGCTAGTCTCAAATTCCTGAGCTAAAGCAATCTTCCTGCCTTAGCTTCCCACAGTGCTAGGATTACAGGGCTCAGACACCATGCCCAGCCTAGAAATAAAAGAATAAAATGACTAATAATTTTATTATGCAGCAATAATTCATAATATTTTGGTACTGTATGTCTAGGTACATGTGTATTTTTTACAGAATTAGCAATCATTCTGTACATATTTTAGTATCCTACTTTTTAACTTAACATTATATAATGAACATCTTCCTAAATATATTACTTGAAAACAATATAATGCCTGTATAATTTTGCACTGGTTGAATGCATCATAATTTATTTAACCTTATTCCCCCAATAATGGATATATAGCTTGCTTCCAATTTTCTTTTCTATTATAAGTAATTTTGAGATGGGCCTTTTTGTTTATAATTATTAATCAAAACATATATTCTCTCAGGATAGACTGCCTGAACAGTTAAGTACTATGTCAAAGGGTTGTGGTACATTTAGTCAAATATCTTTCGGAAAGACTGTACCAATTTATACTCTCCAAGGCAGTGGTGCTCATCTCATCACAACCGTAACAGTACGGAAATTTTTATTTAAATTTTTTTTACCCATGTTCTAGGACAAAAACATTTTTATATCAATTTTTATTTCTTTGATTACTAGCAAGATCAAAATTTTAAATATTTATTAGTTTGCTGTGTTCTTTTTCTGTGTGTTGTTTTCATTAGTGATTTTGGAAGAGTTCTTTAAGCATTAAGTATATTAACATTTTTTAAGTATGTTAACATTTTGTCTGCCATATTTGTTTCAGAGTTTTCTTGGTCTCTTTTTGGGGGTCTTTAAATCTACCAATCTGTTTTCTGTTGTAAATTTCCACTCGTTTGATACTATTAATAAGATAATCTTCATTGCTTTGGCAGTAGCATAGGTAATTAATCCTTCATATAATGACTTAGTATTTCCAATACTAACAAGCTCCTGAAATAATGACTTCCTAAAGAAAAGCCTATTATTTACCTATTATTAGGTTTTCATCCTTCATTTAATCCAATTTTTCTTATTTTTTTAAAAACTTCTTCCTCGGCTCGGCGCCTATAGCTCAACCGGCTAAGGCGCCAGCCACGTACACCTAAGGTGGCAGGTTCAAATCCCCAGCCCAGACCCGCCAAACAACAATGACGGCTGCAAACAAAAAATAGCCATGCGTTGTGGTGGGCGCCTGT
>CAUYTI010107269.1:0-13952 GCA_963575145.1 Galago senegalensis
GTGGCTTGGACTACAGTAGGTAGACATGAATACACAATGAAACAAAGCATGACAAAAGAAGATACGGGGCCCAGCTAATGCACAATCCAGTCAAACAATTATAACCCAATTATATGGGGAAAGGGGAGAGGGAGGGAAGGGGCGGGGGGGGTAATGGGTGGAGGGAGGGTGATTAGTGGGACCACACCTATGGTTCATCTTACAAGGGTACATGTGAATCTTTCTAAATGTAGAATATAAATGTCTTAACACAATAACTAAGAAAATGATATGAAGGCTATGTTAACCAGCTTGATGAAATTATTTCAGATTTTATGTAGAACCAGCATACTGTACCTCATGATTGCATTAATGTACACAGCAATGATTTAATAAAAAAAAATTAACCTCAAAAAAGACAGGAGCCTCATAAGAAAATAAGTATAATTAATTGATTTAGAAAAGTTCAAAATCAGTTTTAAAATCTAGAACACGTTAATATTCAAGTAATGAATTTTTTATATTTAATGGCTATGATGCACTACAAATATATAATAGCAAACTTATGCTATATAGTAATGGGAAAGAGAGCCTAGGAGTAAGAAACTCAAGGAAAACACATAGACCTTACGGTTTGTACAGAGTGGTATTTAATAGCTTTTTCTTAGCTAACTAGTAGATATATTTCACTTCTGGCCTTCTATGCCACCAAAATTCTATGATGTTTATATTGTCTATGGGAATTCATATAGCCATCACTAGAACAGTAATGTGTAATATACTCAATTTGCATTAATTAATTTTTAACCAAACTAACCTCAAGCCAATATTAAAAAAAACATTTTAACTTCTAAGGCTAGATTAAACTCAAAGATATTAAAAACTATGATGCTGAAGCTGAGAGATAGCAAAATTCTATAGTCTTTCCTGGGATTTCTCAAAATCTTCAGAAGTTATTGCTTTATTATTACAGTGGTAGTTCTTAATTAACTCAAATAAAGAATTAACCAGCATATCCCAATTTTTAAAAACCTGCATGACTGCATTATGCTTTATCAAACAAGTATAATAGACCATGTTTCCTTTGGGAATTTTCATGTAAAAGTTAATTTATTTTAATATCAAGAATTATTTAATATTACCGTCAAGACAATTCCAGCCAGCCTTCCATATCTGTATGTTGCTCTTTTGTGAATTCAATCAACTGTGGATTAAAAATATTTGCAGGAAAGTGGATGACTATATTTGTACTGCATATATACATACTTTTTTCTTGACATCATTTCTGAGCAGTAGAGTATAATAACAATTTATACGGCGTTTTCCTTGTATTAGATGTTAGAAGTTATCTAGAAATGATTTAAAGTATATGAGAGAATGTGCATAGGTTGTATGCAAATATTGCTCATGTTTATTTAAAAGAAACTTGAACATTTGTAGATTTTGGTAGCTGAAAAGAGACCTAGGACTAATCCCCCGCTGAGGCCAGGGGATAGTTACATTATATTTAGATTTGAGGTATCTTTTTTTACTCATTCAAATTATTATATAGGTCATATTGCTTACTTTTCTTGTAAGCACGGAATGGGTCTGGAAACTATTGTCAGGTACCTGTAACTATCATCCTAAGCCATAAGAATGGTAAAAATATACCACTTAGACTCCCAAAAGTAATTTCCAAGATTCATATCAAGTGTCCAATTGTTATAAAATAATTTCTCCATCACTTTACTTTTTAAAATAATCTAGATAAATTCAGTCCACTAAAATTTCATTTTCTTATGCTTTGGTTACATTAGCAGAAGGATTTTGTTTTGGTTTGGAGGTTATGCTTGAGTAAGATTCAAGTTAATCATTCAGGTACTTAAATGTTCTTAACTCAAGGATTGCTCCTGACAGTTATTTCAAGAACAGCTTTATATTCTTCAATTCATCTATTCCGCAAGAAAGAAATGTGAGGACATTTTATTCCTCTCATATTTTTCTACTTTGTCTCCCAAATGCATTCTTTGGGGGGCAATTTTCATGTACAAAAGGCCTGTGCTCTACATAGATTTAAGAACCTATATTTCTCAGCTAAAGGTCAAAGGGTGTTAATCACCACTACATAATTATTCTCAACCTTTATTAACAGACACCATATTAAACTGATGGAAAGCCTTGCTTAATAGGGCTTTGCTAAAATAACTCAGGTAGGTTATCAGGATGAAAGAGCAGAGCAGACAGAAATGGGCCTGAGGGAGAATGTGTCCTGATGGTATCTATCTTTCTGACACCAAAATCCAGATAGCATTGACAGATCTTTGGAAAGTAGAAGTTCAGACTTACTAATACATTTTATTTTTAAGCATTAGAGTTTGATGGTTTAAATTATTGAAAATAAGTGAAAGCACAGCCTGTTGTAAGATGGTTTTAGCAAGGACATTTCATTTCTTTGAATATAGTTATAATTCTTTTGTCCAATACTGAAATGTTTAACACCATTTATATTTATGTAGACCTAATTTTGTTGTATTACTTCCTCAAAAGCAAACATGTGAAGTAGAATAACTGTATTATAGCATAAGCTTGAGTTATTAAGATAGCTACACACATCAATGCTTGATTTATCTTGAGTTAGCACAGCCATGTTTGACCTATTTTGTTTATTTATGAAATAAAAAGAAAACACTTAAATGTTAAGTACTTTATATAAGACATGAGGTGTGTGTGTATACATACATTTGCTATTTATCAAAAGGAGGTTTTGATCAAAGAAAAAAAGATGCATGTGTGCATATGTGGGAACACATGAGAATGTTCACATTCATGTGTACATGGTGAAATTGCTATATAAATTGGCATTACTCAATTCAATTAAAATTATTTTCATTGTGGTTCTATAAAAGACACTGCACTGAACCTTCTGAGGTTATTTCAACATAATAAAACACAGTTTCCTTAGGTTTGTTGCTTTTGTAACATACATATACAAGCAGTGTAAAAGGATGCATTATTTTACTGATGTACAATTTTGCAGAGCTACAGAGAAATGAGTTGATAATTTTGGCAGAGGAGCCATAAACTTTTGCATAATTCTTCACGAAGAGAAGTAAGGTTTGAGTCAAATCTTTTTGTTGTTGTTTGTTGTTAGTATTTTTTTAATTAAGTCATAGTTGTGCCCATTAATGCTATCATGGGATACAGTGTGTTGTTTCCATATACAATTTGAAATATTCTCATCCAATTAGCCAACATAGCCTTCATGTCATTTTCATAGTTGTTGTGTTAAGACATTTATATTCCACATTTAGAAAGATTCACATGTACCCGTATAGGATAGATCATAGGCGTGATCCTAACAATCCTCCTCCCTTCACCCATCCTCCTCCCTCCCCTCCCCTCCCTCTCCCCATTCCCCAAATCCTTGGGCTAAAATTGGGTTATAGCTTTCCTAAGATACCTAACTATTAGTTTCATAGTAGGGTTGAGTACACTGGATACTTTTTCTGCTCACCATCATTAATTATCCGAGAAATGCAAATCAAAACTACTCTGAGATATCATCTAACACCAGTAAGATTAGCCCATATCACAAACTCCCAAAATCAGATGCTGGCGGGGTTGTGGTGAAAAGGGAACACTTCTACACTGCTGGTGGGATTGCAAACTAATACGCCCATTTGAATCAAATCTTTTAAAAGTTTAAAAATCTTAATGGTATTGGGCAGCTACATTCCTTTCTGTATTACATGAACAGATTGCAGAAGATATTTGCTAGCAGACCTATGGAATTAGATGTTTGTGAAAGTCCATTGTCAACCACCAGGGCGGTAAGGACATGTAATACAGAAGGAACAGAGGGAGATGCACCAATCCAGAGAAAGGTGGGATGGAGGTGACATTTCAGTGAGAAAAGAACAGGCATTCAGCAATTCAAGTGCAAGTTGCTCATCATGAGGATTATTAGAAGACATGGAAATATTTGAGCAGGGGGATGGCATGGTCCTGTTTTAGTTTCCAAATAATTACTGATGCTGCAGCTATAGAGTAGATTCGATGAACGGAGGTTTAAGTGAAAACTAGAAGATAGTTTGGTGGTGGTTGTGAAATTTCAATAAAAAATAAAGGGAATTTAATCTGACTAAGGGAGTGGCAATGGGCATAGACAGATATGAGTAATGATAACGAGAAAATGAGAAATGTAGAACTTGGAAATTGACTAGGGGTGTGGTCAGAGATCTAGCAAAGGCATCATTTTGAACTATCACTTTCTATTATGTGCTGTTATTTTATTTTCTATTTGGAAAGTTCTTCCTCTCTCCAACGTTAACCATATGCCTAATCTTATATTTCTAGTGTAGAAATATCATTATATGTACATTAGAAAAAAGTGAGAATATAAAAAGAACAAAAGAAAGTTCAAGATTATACTCCTGGTACTTTGGTTTATTGGGATAGATTTTTTAATACTCTGGTCCTATCATTAAAATCATATGCCCTACTTATTTTGATAAGAATTCTATAAATGGAGGTGGAAAGTAAGATTGCTAATTACTCCAATCCCAAAGATCTCTTCTCCAATTTATGTGGATATCCACATCTCAGAAAGTATGTCACAGGTTTGCCTTTAAAGTATACTGTAATGTTAGTACATCAGAAACACATTAATTAATTTGTCCTTACCAATTGAAATTATGAAAGCCAGTCAGCATCTGAAACTAATATTTTTTGAAAACCCATGAAAATTGGCTGTGAAGTTCATAGAAAAATATTCTTTGTCACTAAGTTGAATGTGCAAGCTTTGATATGGTGTCAATGTATCAAAATAACACATTTCATGCTGTGTGATAAAATTTTCACCACTGTCAAACTCGGAAAAATATAATATCTTAACAGGTTTACAAGAAAGCAAAACATGCTTCATTATCGCTTTGAATATTTCATGAGATCAAGGGAAGCGTGGTTGTTGTTGTTGTTCGCAAGGAACACTCTGTTTATTACTGAGAAAATCTTGTTTAGGTTTGAAAAGGTCAATATTTCTTAGATAAATGTCATATTTTCACTTAAAAATTAACAATTTCCAAATTTTCTCCAAGGGAAAGCCAACAATTTATAGTTATAATAAAATTGTATTTGTAAATATTCCATATTGGGCCGATATTTTGAGTACGAAGCATTGCACATTTAAAACATAGGTGAAAGAAAATAATAAATAATACAACATTAACTTTAGCATCTCAGATATGTAACACAAATCCATTGGAGTGTGATATATCTAGATTTGAATCCAAGAACTCCTCTCTCCATGACATACTAACTTTTCAAGACCCTATACTAATTTGTTAAGGATGTATAAGAAAATTCCACAGGTGGGGCAGCTCAAAGAAAATAAATTAATTTTCTCCAATTCTGGATCCCTAAAGTACATGAACAGAGTGCTGGCAGGACTTGGTTTCTTCCGAAGCGTCTCTCCTTGGATTGAAGGTGGACTCTTTCTCACTGGGTCCTCACGTGGCCTCTTCTCTGTGTCTCCACATCCCTGCTGAGTCTCTCTCTGTTCTAATTTCCTTTGCTTATAAGGAAAGCAATTAGATCTTATTAGGATCCACCCGAATAGCCTTTAAATTACCTCCTTAAAGTTCTTAAGTCCAGAAACAGTCAAATTTTGAGATACTAAAGTCAGGGACTCAATGAGTAAAGTGTGGGGAGCCAACTCTGAATGCAAAAAAGCCCCAATTTCTTCAGAAAAAAAAAATGGAGTTATCATTTAGAACTACATTTTGTTTCCAACCCAACTTGATGTAGAGCAATATTAATTCAAGCATTAATGCAATAATGAAGACATTTTTCTGATATATTATTTAGTAATTACGATTTTTTTGTTTCCATTTGTAGTGCTCATAGATTATTACTTAACCAACTCCAAATATATCTAAAGTCATTGCTAGGAAGAAAATATTGAAAGAAATTTTTAATATCAAATAAGGACAAAATTAACAAAACAAATATTTTATGTTTATCTGGACTTATCTCCAATTGTCTTTCAGTTGATCAACAGCTAACCATTCCTCACTTCATCTGTAATCCTAACTGGGCAAACCTCATTTTTTAGCAATGTACACTGCCACTTTAGAGAAGGCTAACAGGTATTTTAGTGTTCTTAATAAATAACATTTTAATAGCAGGCAAACTTTTTAAATAACTGTCATGCTATAAACCAAGAGGAGAAGGATGCTTTCGTGGACTGTTGAGGTAATCCACCTCGAGCTGGTTGCCTGTGGAGTGTTAAATGGTGAATCAGTAGGAATACTTATGCTGGACATTACTAGTATAATTTAAAATTATCCAGGACAAGCTGATCAATGGATTAACAACAACAAAAACAATAACAGAAAAGAAGATTTACTTATGTAATATGTATTAGAAAATCTCATACTTGAGGATGATATGGTTTTTTTAGAAAATCTGTAGTAGTGAGGGATGCTGGGAGGAGGCAGCTGTACACTGTAATTTTAAAATATTGAAAAAAATGAAATTTTATTTTGTAGGAAATAAAAATGTCAAATATATTACAAGTAATGAGTGGGATATTGTTCACATTACCTAAAAATAAAATATATTTATTTTAAATATAAATATATGTATACATATACAACATTTCATAAATATACACACATTTAAATACACACACACACACATATACAAACACAGAGAGAGAGAGAGAAAGAAATAAAAAATGTGGCTCCGCACCTGTGGCTCAAGCAGCTAAGGCGCCAGCCACATACACCTAAGGTGGCGGGTTCAAACTTTAATACGCACCCACCCGCCAAACAACAATGATGGCTGCAACCAAAAAATGGCCAGGCGTCGCAGCGGGCACCTGTAGTCCCAGCTACTTGGGAGGCTGAGGCAGGAGACTCGCTTGAGCCCAGGAGTTGGAGGTTGCTGTGAGCATGATGCCATGGCTCTCTACCCAGGGGGATAGCTTGAGGCTCCGTCTCAAAAAAAAAACAAACAAAAAAAAAAAGAGAAATAAAAAATGTATCCTGTCAAATTTTGAGACAATACTGGATAGTTTCTGGCTGTTGGATGTTATAGAGATGACAGTCTTTCTATAAATAAATCTGTAATAAAATGAAAATCAAATGTAATTTTTTTTATTTTCAATTTGAAAATGGAGAAATCAAACAGATAAGCAAAGTTAAGAGGTTCCAAGGGAAAAAATAAAACAACAACAACAACAAAAAAGAAGTTCCGAGGGAGGAGAAGGCCCTTCTGTCTTAGTAGAAATTGAGGGTTATATTAAGTTCCAATAATAAGCTCATCACAATCTTGTTTCCAGAACAGAAAGCTGATTTACAACAGATATACCAAACTGAGAGCCTAGAATATGCATAATTAAATATCTGATGAAGAAAGTAAACAAATAACTTGAAGGAATAAAATACTCAATAAGCAATATTTGATAGGTGACTGTGAAAAAATTTGCATAGCAGTGCACATACCAAATACAAAATCCATTATAAAATATCAAAGGAATAAGTGAAAAGATCTACTCAGCTAGGTTCTGGATGAAGAAAGACTTTAATAGAAAAAAGACTTCAGGGTGACTGGAAGGAGCCCCTATATGGTCTAACAAGAGTACAAGTGAACTTTTATAAAACTAGAGCATAAAGTTTTAACACAATAACTAAGTAAATGACACAAAGTCTATGTCAACCAGTTTGATGAAAATATTTTAAATTGTATATGAAGACACTACACTGTACCTCATGTTTGCATTAATGTATACAGCTATCATTTAATAAAAAAAAATAAAAATTACAAGATTAAAAAAAAAAAAAGACTTCATTAGAAAAAAGTTCAATGGAAAGGAAAAGTGTAAGAAAACTTTTAGAGTCTCATGTTCAAACCTGGTAATCTGACTCTTCAACAAATTCTATTGATTTTATTTCTGAATCATATTTATCTGTCTCCATCTCTCCTGCCACTCTACAAAAGATAGACCACAGCTGGGTTGACCAGAAGTCTCCTCGCGTATTTTCAGTAACTGAAAGCTTTCCCCATTAATCTTTTAACAACGAGGCTCTAAAACATAATATTCGCAGAACGTTATTGAACATTGACCAAGGCCAAGCTCTGTTCTGTTGCTTTGGTTGTGATAATGCATTAATCTTGATATCAATGTTAAAGGATGTTCCTCATTTTCAAATGAAGAAACTAAAATGTTGAATAATTTATAACTTTAATACGCACAAATTTAACAAAAATCACCCAAGCAGTTACACCTGTAGCCTGCACTCTAAACTCTGTACTCTGCACAGCCTTGGATTTAACTAGCATTGAAGAGAATACCCTTCAGCTTCCATTCCCGGTCTGGAATGCCCCACCTGAGCTGACTGCTTGCCTCCCTCCCCACTCATTTCATAGGACCTCCATCCATTCATTCCCAATATATTCTTCTTGTTTTTCTTACCCAACACTTTTTGGTTTTGCACTCCCTCTCCCTGACACTTCCTAAATTCCTTCATAGAGTAGCTCCTCAGAGATTAATTACCCTGTAATCTCCTCCCAGCAACACATACGTATTCTATTACAACACTCTGTTTATTCTTCAGAGCACTCATCACTACATACATTTTTAATGTGATAATTATTTTTTGTGTTTCCACAATTAGAATGCAATCTCTATGAGGTCAGCTTCCTTGCCCTTTCTAAACAGTGATGTAGCAACAAACATAATAATGATGATGACACAGAATTGTTTTAATTAATGAAGATATCAATTAATGCCAGCCTAAAGAGGCAAAACTCCTGTATGCTAAAAAAGTGCCATTTGAATTCAGTACTTCTCTCTCAATTCTCCTGTAAACATAAAACTGATAAAAAATGTCTAGTAATTAAAAGGTAAATAACATTAAAAGAAAGATGTACTTTTAACATTATGGTACAAGGAATTAAAATATCTACATGTGAAATTTTAGAATTTATTTATGTATAAAACATCAAGACTCCAATTTTAAAAAATATACAAAGGACACTGAAGATTTAGATATTTGGAAATGCAAATGTTTAATTAAGTATCCGAAATTAATTTCAGATTCCTTCGTTTGAGAATTTATATTATACTGGGTAAGAGGTAAGAAAGATAAAAAATATATATATTCCAAAATATAAAGGAATAACTCAGTAATAGGTTAGATAATAAAACCTGTTTAATAACCTGATAGGAACAATAATAAAACAAGTTATAGAATTCCATATATTTTTATTAAAATAATTGATGATATTTGTTAAGCATTTATATAAGTGTATGCATTTAACTCTTTGTAAAAATAGTTCATTAAATCCACATAACTCTTATGAAGACATTTCTAGCATCCTAAGATTATACAAATGAAAACAGAAATAGAAGGTTGAAATACTAAGGCATAAGCTACCAAAACATGGAACCCCATTCTAAGATTGTGAAGCCTACACTCCTAAAAAGTGAGTTACCACCTCAAACGTTTTTCTATTAATAATTAATGAACAAAAGAATAAATAATTGAATATTTTCTATTTGACCAAATTAATTACAGTATATTCAAAATTACTAAATGGTGCTCGAATTTACTTTTTTCATAAATATAAAATACAAAACATATTTGTCTGAACAAATCTTGACTTGTAGGGCCTGGGAAATCATATTTTATCTGCCAGAGTGGACACTTAGCAAATGAGATATTTATATTTGTTTATCTAATTGTCATTTTAAATCTCTTATGATGCTAGATTAATGTCCTAACAGCAAAATTACCACTGAAAATATCAGATTAAGCTACTTTCTTTATTGAAAGGTCATTTATTATGTGTAAATATAGTTGGCCAGGTCAGAGCCACCTGGATGACTCACGTACTTTGGTATTTTTTCCATTTTATTCATTAGTTTACTTTGTTAGAAATTCATTAAGATAAAAATAATGCAGCATTGAAACCACATTATGATGAGAAAAATAGCCCATTTCTATTTTGAATTCTTTTGCCTTTGGAATCAAATTTTCCACATTATAATCAAAGGTAACAGAAAGCAAAGAATAATAGTAGTTAGCAAAAAACCGTAAGCAGAGGATGAGAAGCATTTTTTTTCACTTTTCTCCAATAGCTGGCTTTTTCCCAAATCATGACTTTTCTCCCCATCAGATCTAGAAACATTCATTTGATGAAACAAAATTGAAGAAAACTCAGATGGGGTGTCTGGTCTTGGTTTTCTGAATGAATAAATGATGTAGTTCACTGAGTACATTGCTACAGTAACAGAATAGAATAATAACACCTGTAAATGAAAACTGAAGAAATGCAAATTGAATTATCTCTGCTGTATTCTTGTTTCTTTTTTTTTTATTTCAAATGTTATGGTTCAGGTAAAGGCAACGTTGCAGAGGAATTTATTCCAACATTGAAATTCCAAAGGCAAATGCACGCATGTCAATATGTACATATATTTATATCCATATTGGCGGATGAAGTTTTATTTTGTTGTATCATAATTATATCATATTTTATAATTAAAATTTTGACTAATACTTTTACTTTTTGTAAAAACCATTAATATAGCACATACACCTAGGAAAAAACTCACACATCATTTTCATTCTGACGGGTGGCAAAAATGTTAAGAAGCTGCTAACAATACAGAATTGTAATGTGCTGGTTTTCCACGCTTAGGGGCATGAGGCTGAATTTATTAAAGGCATCAAAGATACCTATTTTCAGTGATTTTTCTCTATTAACAAATAAACGCTGCTCCCATATGTTGTTTTCCTTCTAAATATTCAGTATGCCAAAATGGAACCTAATGGCAATTACTGACCTTTGTATCTCATTAAAAAAAAAAATACTGCATTAAAATAATGAATTCAGATTTTTAATAACTGCTTTTATTTTCTAATTTTTCTCATAAGAAGAGTTGTGCGTACTGAACTATAAATACAGATGACAAATTAGTAAGATTTTTTTCTCTTCTCCAGTCAAGCACTGTTATTTATTATTCCATAATATCTTTCTCCTCCTACCTCTGACCCCATATTTGAGGGGGGTTCATGAATATTTATTTGAGTGTAATGAAGGTCAAGTTGAAGCCAGGTAATGGACCAGGCCTCCTTTGTCCTCTCTCCTCTCCGTGGGAGTGGATAATTTCTTAATGTGGCCCTCTCCATAACATGGGAAGGAAAGGAGGCTTCCTGCCTCCCACTCGCCCTCCCCTCAAGGGGCAAAGGCAAAGTGCCGCCTTCCAAAAATCATTTCTGTCTGAAAGTTCTTTCCTTCACATCTTTATAAACATAACAGATACAATCATAGCTATGCACAATAAAACTTTTCTTATTAGTATTCAGAATGTGGGATTTGGGATCATTTAGCTCATTTTTGGCATTTAACTGCGAGACCCGAGTCACTCCTCTTGAAGTCTGTGTGCACAAGTTTTGTTTTATTTTTGTGGGGGGTTCTGTGAGATCGCCACCCTTCATGGAGGGAACTGAACTGATTCTGCCCAGATGCCTTTGTGAGGACACGGTTCAGCGAATCCTGATCCGTCCATGCAGGCGTTTCTGAACTAGTTCATTCTGGGCGGGAGGTTATCCATCAAGGACCTTGGAACAAGTTTCAAAATTTAGCCTGCAGCAGGCCATGAGCACACACCCTGTCCAGGACATCAAGGAATAAATCAATTAAACTGGAAATCACTCCTTCAACAATTTACTTAAAAAAAACATTGAAGTGTGGAAAAGAGTAGTTAATACAACAAACTTTCTGGCTCAATCCTTTTTTCCTTTTAATGGAAAATATTAATACTCAGAGTGGGACCAAGGGAATGAGCTGATTTCTCATTTTTATTATTCAACATGATTGAAAAATATGATTAACCTTAAATCTACACCGCTTACTTTATGACTTCCAAATGCTCCTTTTGAATGGGAGATGTTTTCTTTTATAACTGAAAATTATATAACCTTATTTAAAAAATCCAAAATTTGTATGCTTTATGACTTCTTACGATAGTTTCTCTAATAAAGTTCTGCTGAACATTCCAGTGTCAGCACATATGAATGCCTGAAGTTATCTATCATTCCAAACGCTTGTCTTTTGAATGGACATAGATTAAAGGAATACACCTTTGATTTTAAAGGGGTAAAAGAGAGGGATGGTTTTCTTTGGGGTTTTTAAGAAGCAAAAGATGTGCGGTATGGTTAACATGGTAATAATCCTGGTGTAACCCAGGAGTTATGGAGGATCGACTCTTCATTTTGCTCTCATTGATCCTGTAATGTATTAAAAGCCTGGCTTTTGTTGTCGTATTTATAGGCCTTAATGGAGCAATTTATTCCACAAAGTTAAATCCCATAGGGACGTGTTCCCCAGCCATCACTTGTCCAAATGTGTTTGTTGCCTGCAGTTTATGTTTAAACCACTGCTTCGTTCATGTGTAATTACTTCACAGACTTTCCATACCTCAGAAAATTATTATACTATGGTTATAAGAAATAAACAGGTGTACGGGGAGATCAATAATCTTCCTTAAGAATGTGCCCCTCCCCCTAGAGAAATAAAATCCAGTTATGTTAAGTATAGAAATGCAAGTGCTCTTTTAGTTCCTTGAGACCAGCCTCATGTCATTAGTTTAGTGGCTCAGAAGGAAAGCTACCTGACTTGCAGGCGGTGGTCACGCTGCGTTTTTGCGTATATTTTGGTATTGTTTTAATCTAGGGCTCCAAAGTTTACATGCAAAAAGCACATGTCTTTATGAGGCTATTAAGAGGAACTCTTAGGAATAAAGATTCATTAAATTTAAGTGAATATCTCTCTCACACCCCATAGAGCTCTCCTAACATGATAATTGAAGAGGAAGCCATTTAGCATTTAGCTTTATCTGTCCACTTGAGACTTCTTTTTTTTTTTTTTTTTTTTTGAGACAGAGTCTTATTTTGTCACCCTCGGTAGAGTGCAGTGGCATCGCAGCTCACAGCAGCCTCCAGCTTTTGGACTTAGGCGATTTCCCGTGGCTTAGCCTCATGAGTAGCTGGGACTATAGGCACCCGCCACAACACCTGGCTATTTTTTTGTTGTTGTTGCTGGGGCCTATATACCACCCTCGGTATATGAGCTGGTACCCTACTCACTGAGCCACAGACACCACCCTCCACTTGAGACTTCTAAGAGCTTATGTAGGAAACTCTGATAAGTCAACCTATATGGCATACTGAGATGTTTCTGGATGTGTAGTTGTAGATGATTTTTAGGATATTGGGACCAGGGAACAGATAAAGCTGATAATAAAAAAAAATCAAATACCAACCAAAGTTACCACTCTGGATTATTTGCTCTAGATTTGATTCCCTGTGTCAAATGTCATTAAAAAACAAAAAACTATAAAATTAGTATTTACTGTATTCTGTCCAAGACCTAGACCTTTCAATTTCTAACATTGCTAATATGTACAATTCAGAGCTAAATTAGACAGAATTGTCTCCATGATCCAGTCCTCAATACTTTAACATAAAATGATTATTTGATATTTGATAACACCTCATATTCCTTAGCTGTTGTTTTTTAATTGTAATTATTTTGGGTGATTATCATCTCTACAGCTAAATTATAAACTCGTTGTAGAGAGAAGTTGTCAGTGTTAGAGTGGTGCCATATTACATGGTAGTAGCCAAAATAATTGAAGAAAACAAGTAAGGTTTTTTAGTAAGAAAAAGAAATGTTGGCTCGGCACCTGTGGCTCAAGCGGCTAAGGTGCCAGCCACATACACCTAAGGTGGCAGGTTCGAATCCCCAGCCCAGGCCCGCCAAACAACAATGACGGCTGCAACCAAAAAATGGCCAGGCGTTGTGGTGGGCGCCTGTGGTCCCAGCTACTTGGGAGGCTGAGGCAGGAGACTCGCTTGAGCCCAGGAGTTGGAGGTTGCTGTGAGCTGTGATGCCATGGGACTCTGCCTAGTGGGACAGCT
>CAUYTI010107270.1:0-21181 GCA_963575145.1 Galago senegalensis
GGTACAGTGTGGGGTTGTCACACACAATCCAAAATACTTCCATCAAACTGGTTAACATAGCCTTCATGTCATTTTCTTAGTTATTGTTCTAAAATGTTCACATTCTACTCTTAGAAAGATTCACTTGTACCCTTGTAAGACAGGTCTTTCTATTTTCTCATCCATTCCTTTTTTTGTCTTAATCATCCATATTTTAAATTCCCTTTTTGTCAAATCCATTAATTCTTTTTTTGGGGGGTACAATGTGCTAGTTTAATATACAATTTGGAATATTTTCATTGAACTGGTTAATGTACCCTTCATGGCATTTTCTTAGTTATTGTGTTAAGACATTTAAATTCCACATTTAGCAAATTTCACATGTACCCTTGTAAGATGCACTGTAGGTGTGGTCCCACCAGTTACCCTCCCTCTGCCCATCCTCCCCACTCCCCTCCCCTTCCTCTCCCCTTTCCCCATATTCTTGGGCTATAATTGGGTTATAGCTTTCATATAAAAGCTATAAATTGGTTTCATAATAGGGCCAAGTACATTGGATACTTTTTCTTCCATTCTTGAGATACTTTGCTAAGAAGAATATGTTCCAGCTCCATCCATGTAAACATGAAAGAGGTAAAGTCTCCATCTTTCTTTAAGGCTGCATAATATTCCATGGTGTACATATACCATAACTTATTAATCCATTCATGGGTTTATGGGCACTTGGGTTTCTTCCATGACTTAGCAATATGAATTGGGCTGCAATAAACAATCTGGTACAAATATCTTTGTTGTATTGTGATTTTTGGTCTTCTGGATATATACCTAGTAGAGGAATTATAGGATCAAATGGCAAGTCTATTTTTAGATCCCTAAGTGTTCTCCAAACATCTTTCCAAAAGGAACGTATTAGTTTGCATTCCCACCAGCAGTGTGGAAATGTTCCCTTTTCTCCACATCCATGCCCACATCTCTGGTTTTGGGACTTTGTGATGTGGGCTAATCTTACTGGAGTTAGATGATATCTCAAAGTAGTTTTTATTTTCATTTCTCTGAAGATTAAGGATGATGAGCATTTTTTCATGTGCCTGTAGGCCGTGCGCCTATCTTCTTCAGAGAAGTTTCCCTTCAAGTCCCTTGCCCACCCTGAGATGGGATCACTTGTTCTTTTCTTGCTAATACATTTGAGTTCTCTGTGGATTCTGGTTATTAAACCTTTGTCAGAGACATAACCTGAAAATATCTTCTCCCATTATGAGGGCTGTCTGCTTGCTTTACTTGCTGTGTTCTTGGCTGTGCAGAAGTTTTTTAGTTTGATCAGGTCCCCAGGAATCCATTAATTCCTTATAGGAAGAGTCTTCTTTAAAAATTCCCTCATGGTGCCTTGGTGGAGTTACTCTAATTTTGTTATTCATGGTTCCTGAATTTTTCTGTTGGTTCCTCCTCATGTGTGCTTTTTTTTTTCTTGAGACAGAGTCTCACTATGTCACCCTCAGTAGAGTGCCATGGCCTCATAGCTCACAGCAACCTCAAACTCTTGAGTTCAAGTGATTCTTTTGTCTCAGCCTCCCAAGTAGTTAGGACTACAGGTGCCCACCACAATGCCCAGGGTTTTTTGTTTGTTTGTTTGTTTGTTTGTTTGTTACAGTTGTCATTGTTGTTTGGCAGGCCCTGGTTAGGTTTGAACCTGCCAGCTCCATTGTATGTGGCCAGCACCCTAGCCACTGAGCTACAGTCAATGATTCGTGTGCTTTCTTCTTGTTCACCTCTTTCTGCACCTTTTTCCTTCTCAGTTCCTCCTTTGCTTCAAATTACCTTGTCTCAGAGTTTATGTGATGAAGAGATGTCTTGGTGTGAGGCCAAAATGAGGACAAAGGTAAAGAGTAGGCAGGGAGAAATGGGGGAAAATAAAGAATGAAAAAGAATGAAAGTGTAAAAGAAAATAAAAAGAAGAAAAGAAAAAAGGGAAGGAGTAATAACAGAAGAAAGGAATAAAAACATTGAGAATGTGAGACAAGAACATAAGGAAGAGAGGCTGAGAGTGACAGAAGAAATTGTATTTATTAGGATGGTGCTAAGGTCATGCTTGTAAGTCAAGGATTTTGAGGGGGCTGGACTGGGAGGGTTCCTCAAAATCAGGTGGTCCTTACCTGCATGATTAGAACCAGACTCTTTCTCTACAAAAACTAGGAAAGAAAGGAAAAGAACAAAATCAAAAAACACTAAGGAATAATTAAGAATGAAAATGAAATAGAAAAATTCTGCAGCATGGTCTTGCCAATACTATCTTCCTATGGCCAGAGGTAAAAAGGGCTCTTAGCCCCCTTGAGCCAGATCATTGCTATGGCCTACCTGCCAGACCACAGCAGTGCCCCTCCAGCTCTCAGCAAAATAAATAAATAAATAATAAAAAGAAAATAAAAAAGAAATAATATTAATATAATAATAGATGAAGAAAATTAAAAATATCATTGTATCTAATAGAGGAGAGAGAGGAAGTGAGTAAAGAAAGAAAAGAGAAAAATAAGTAAAAGAGAGGGGATATCTTAGCTGTTGCAGAGCCAATTATTATGGAAGAGATGAGAATGGTAGAAAAGTCTTTGTCCAAAGTGAGAATGTACTGGAGTGAATTATGGAGGGCGACTAAGTGAGGCTAAAATCCTCTAACCAAAAAATACAGGCACCCTTGGTCTAGATGAAAGTAAAAGTAGAAGTTAAGAAAAGAACCAACCATACAAATAAGCAAGAAACAAAGCACATCAATACACAATATCAAAAATCTCTAAATAACCAAAAATAAGCACCCTTGGTACAAATAAATGAAAGGACATAAAAAAAATACTAAGAAGAAGAAAAAAACAAAATAAAAAACTAATTATATATATATATATATATTTATGCATATATATATGAAAAAATATATATGGGGAAGTCCAACTTTAGTAGGAATATATTTGTGTTGCAATATATTGCCGGGACATCAGACAGCACTGTATTTTTAGGTGATGGACAATACAGCTGATAACCTCTCTCTAGAACACAAAAATAGTCCAGATCTCCCACTTAATTGTCCACAGTGATCACCTGATTATCTGATTATTTCCTCAGCACTCAGGTTCCTCTGGGTTGGGAACTCAGATCCCTCCTGAATCCTACAGAGGCAGGTCTCACTGTGCCCCAAGACAACAGCCCTCTTGGGGTGCTGGAGTCACCAAGCCTATCACAACTAGAGGACCGATCCCAGCAGGCAGAACCAAAATGGCTATGTTCCTGTAGGAGGCCCAGCCTAATGACCTTCTCACAACCCTGCTGTAATGACCAACCTCTTGCTTCCAGGACCTTCCCAGAATGGCTGTCTCTCCTGCCCACCAAACTGGTGACATATCTGCTCCGACAAGCCCTTAAATCTGGCTGCTATACACTGTTCAGGCAATCCACTCAACACACTCCCCCTAAGAACCAAAATCTGCAAAAAGACTTCCTAACATCCCAGACCTCTGCAGCTCCCAGTGGTGACTGCCACCTGGGGCTCCCATGGTGGCCACACAAGACCTCCCTAGCATGTCAGATCTCCACCCCACTGATTCAGCCCATGTACAGCAACCAGCACCCTGCTGCCTCACAGTGCACCCCAAGCCACAGATCCAGGCAAAATCTCTTCTCCAGATGCTACCCAACTGACTCTTATTTGTCAGTTGCTCTATGAGAGCTCATCCCAATGGTCTTCCTGGTTCATCATCTTGCTCCTCCCTAAAATAATAACATCTCTATTCTTTTTATGCTTCACTAAGATCCTTCACTAAGAAGGCATCCCAACTCCATCCAAATATACAAAAGATGTAAAGTTGCCATCTTTTTTAATGGCTGAATAGTATTCCATGGTATACATGTAACACAGCTTGTCAATCTATTTGGAACATTTTCTTGAATAGATCATATATTAGGTGACTGAACAAGTCTTAAATTATTCAGAAACACTGATATATCTTTTTTTTGAGAATATGGGATAAAACTAGAAATCAACAACAGGAGGAATTTTGGAAACTATACATATATGCAGAAATTAAGCAACATATTCTTAAGAAACCAAAGGGTCAATGAGTCAATGAAAAACTTATAAAAGATAAATTCTAAAATTTCTTCAGGCAAAAATAGAAATACAACAAACCAAAACTTATAGGATATAGCAAAAGCAATACTTAGAGAAAAGTCTATAGCAGAAAAAGGCTGTATCACACAACAGGGAAAAGAACTCAAACAACCTAATGATACATCTCATAGAACTAGACAAAGAAGAACAATCTGAACCAGTAATTAACATAAGGAAACAAATATTAAGATCTAAGCAAATACAATCAAAGTATAGAATAAAAAAATACAAAAGGTCAAAAAAATGAAGTTGTTCTATCAGATAAAACAGTCTTTAAATCAACAACAGTAAAAGAAGACAAATATGGTCATTATATAATTAGAAAGGGAACAATTCAACAATAATACATAGTAAACATATATATGTGTGTATGTATACATATATATACACACTTGAGCTCTCAAATTTATAAAATAAACACAACTATACTCAAGAAAAGAAACAAACAGAAACAGAATAATTGTGGAAGACTTCAAAAACAGTGTTGGTGGTTGGTGGGAATGTAAATTAGTAAAGCCACTATAGAAAACAGCATGGAGATTACTCAGACAACTATAAACAGAACTACCATGTAACCCAGCAATCTCACTAATGGATATATGCCCAAACATAAGGAAATCATATGTCCAAGAGACATCTGAATTCCCATGTTTATTGCAGCACTAGTCACAATAGCCAAGATATGAAATCAACCTAAATACCCATCAACAGATGAATGGATAAAGAAAAAAGGAACACTATTAATTCATAAAAAATGAAATCCTGTCATTTGAGACAACATAGATGAGCTTGAAAGACATTGTGTTAAGTGAAAAAGCTAAGCAAAGGAGGAGGTAAGATGGCTAACTGGATATAGCTTTCAACAGAGTCTCCCATCCAGAGGGAGAGATAATGGACAGAATGAACTCAATAAAACTGAAGGTCAGGATTAAGCTAAGAAAGAAGATTGATGAGTGCACATCATCAATGTGCATCAAGGCAAGGTACAACTCCAAAGAAACAAACTCCAGATAAAAAATCCACCTCCAAGAAGATGAGAGACCCCTCCCCCAAGAGAGTGACTCCCTGTGTGCTCTCTACAAGGAAGCAGTGTTCAAAAGACCTCTTATTTTACCCCATGGAAGAGAGCTGCTAAACACTGGGACTCTTTCTCCTGAGAGGTCCCACCCCTGAGTCTAGGCAATCTCCTGCCCTGCATTAAATTGAACAAGTATTTTCCATGCAATTTTGAACACCCTGTCCACCTTCCCCCCTAACCTGGTGGTCTGAAATTCTGTCCCCTGCAGAGCCCAGAGTGTTTGGCAATTCCTTGAAAGGTCTGGGCATGGTGTGGGCTGCTGCATGACTGCACTGAAACAGTAACTCAAGTGGAACTTAGGGGATGCAAGGTGAGAAAGAGACAAGTGGGAGAGGGAGAAACATGGCACCATTGTTTCTAACATGCCCCTTGTTAGATGTTGGAGAAACAGTTCTCATTTCTGTTGACCACTGGAGGGACCCAGGCCTCAACCTCTGGGGATGCCAGTGGCGGAGTATGGCTGGGGCAGAGATGCAAACTTTGTGAGAGAAATATATGCTGTGATGGTACCTGCCTACAGACAGCAGTGATCACACCCTGGGACTGACTCTGGTGCAGCACTCTCCATATGCCATTGAACGCATGAGGGAGACAGGCTTCAGCTCCATAAGGTTGCCCTGGTGACAGAGTATGGTGTGGGAGGAGGCACTGACTCCCCTTTGACTCTGGCAGGCACATATCCCTGGTGTCTTTGCTCATTGAAGGGAGCCAGGTCACAATCCCATGGGGTTACCAGTCATAGGGTGAGGCTGAAGCATAAGGTGGGGAAGGAGGGGCCACCCCCCCCAATCTCTTTGGCTGGGTAGGCTTTCTTGACCCTTTTGAGCACCAGAGGAAGCTACACTCCAGCCTTTCAGGTTTCCAGGACAGAGCTGCCTGTGGATACAGGTTACTGGACACTGAACTCTCCCAATTGAGCAGTGATTGTGGTACCTGGGACAATTGGATTGGAACGCTCAACCTGGGCTGTCCACCTGAGGATGCTCCAAGGTTGAGCTGTGGATGTTTTGAAGTGGGAGGGACTGATTCTCCTTCTACAGTTGTTGCTGGTTGGGGGCATGGTGTCTCAGTTGCTTGTATCCCCCCCAGCTAAGCTTTCAGCCTAATTCCATAACTCAGTAGGATTGGGTAGAGGCTGGCTGACTACAAAACAGAGCCAGCTAGCCCAGTCAGACCAATCAGGTCCTCATAGTCTCTGGCTATAGGACTGAAAGGGACCTTTGTAAAGCTGTATGGGGAAAGCCACAATCACTAGTCCTAGCTCTTTGGTAAAGGGCTGGATAATTACAGTTCCTAGAACCCTCAATCCAATCTCACTGTACCAGTTTTACAGCCAAACTATGGAAAATAATCATGGGGCCGAACCAGAGAAAGAACTGAATAATCAGAGTAGATGAACTCCCACAAGGAATGACAAAGGAGATACATCAGAAGATGCCATTTGTAAACAAATGGCTAGATGTAAGGAATAGAATTCAGAGTGTGGATGGCAAAGAAAATGAATAGAATGGAGGAAAAGATGGAAATAGAAATCCAAAGAGTTATCTAAAAGTTGTCTCAAGAAATCAGTTAATTAAAAAACAGAAAAGAAATCAATTAATTCAAAGTTAAGATAACCAAGGACATAATTAGAAAAGAGATAGCAGAGCTCAAGGAAGTGAAAAGGCTATTCAAGGAGCTCCAAAATACAGTAGAATCCCTCAGTAATAGAGTTGAGCAGGCAGAAGAAAGAATCTTTGTAATTGAAGACAAAACTTTTGAATGTTCTCAAATGCTCAAAGAGGCAGATAAATGGAGAGCAAAAACTGATCATTCCCTAAGAGAGTTGTGGGACCACTCCAAAAGATTAAACATTCATCTTAGAGCAATGGTTCTCAACCTTCCTAATGCCACAACCCTTTAATACAGTTCCTCATGTTGTGGTGACCCCCAACCACAGAATTATTTTCATACATGTGTATTTGTACAGGGCATGTGTGATGGTTTTAGGCGACCCCTGTTAAAGGGTTGTTTGACCCCCAAAGTGGTTGTGACCCACAGGTTGAGAACCACTGTCTTATAGGAATTCCTGAAGGAGAAGAGGATGGTCCTAAAGGTAGAGATGCTCAGCTCCAAGATTTGGAGGAGAATTTCCCAATCATTGCAAGAGATACAGAAATTCGGATAGTAGACAGTTTCAGAACCCCAGCAAGACTCAATCCAAATAAAGCATCTCCTAGACACATTGTAATTAACTTTTCCAAAATTAATATGAAGGATAAAATTCTGCAGGCAGCCAGATGTAAGAAAGGCATTACCTACAAAAGGAGAAATATCAGAATAACTGCAGATCTCTCAGCCGAAACTTTGCAAGCCAGAAGAGGATGGTCTTTGACTGTCAGTTTCCTAAAACAAAATAACTTCCAGCCCAGGATCCTGTATCCAGCTAAACTGAGTTTCATGTGTAATGGAGAAATAAAATACTGTGTACTGACTTACACATGTTGAAGAAATTTTCCATAACTAAACCAGCTCTCCAGGATATTCTCAGACTCGTCCTCCCTAATGATCACCATAATGGTTTCCCACGAAAGTAAAATCACTCAGAAATTTTCAGGAAAATCTAACTTCCACAGTGGTGAACAGATTAAAAATATCTACTGGACATTTGAAAAACATGACATCCAAAACACTACCATGCTTATCAATTCTCTCAGTTAATGTGAATGGCTTAAATTGTCCCCTAAAGAGATACACGTTGGCTGGCTAGATACATAAACTCAGGCCAGATATCTGTTACAAACAAGAGTCTCATCTTACCTTAAAGGATAAAAAAGACTCAGGATAAAGGGATGGACATCTATAATATAGGCAAATAGATATCAGAAAAAAACAGGTGTTGCAATTTTATTTGCAGATATAATAAGCTTTAAACCAACCAAAGTAAGCAAAGATAAGGATGATCACTACATATTTGTCAAGGGAAACACTCAACATGAAGAGATTTAAATAATTAACATTAATGTAACCTACTAGAATGATCCTCAATTTATAAAGCAAACTCTAACAGATATGACCAATTTGATATCTTCTTGCACTATAATAATTGGAGATTTTAAATTAACATCCCTTTGGTAGTTTTGGATAGATCCTCCAAGAAGAAACTAAATGAAGGAATAATGGACTTAAACTTGACCCTAGAACAAATGGCCTTAACAGACATGAATGGAACATTTCATCCTAATAAAACTGAATACTCATTCTTCTCATCAGCCCACAGCTCTTCCACCAAAATCGATCATATCTTAGGACACAAGTCTAATCTCAGTAAATTTAAAAGAATAGAAATTATTCCTTGTATCTTCCCAGACCATCTTGGAATAAAAGTTGAACTCAACAGCAATAGGAATCATCATATGCAAACAAAGTTATGGAAACTAAATAACTTTATGCTGAATGATAGCTGGGTGAAAGATGAGATTAAGCAGGAAATAACAAAATTTTTGCAACAAAATTATAATGAAGATGAGAATTATCAAAACCTGTGGCATACTGCAAAGGCAGTCCTAGAGGGAAATTTTTAGCATTGTAAGCTTTCATCAAGAAAATGTGCAACCCCAAACCCAGCATAAGAAAAGAAATAACCAAAATTAGGGCAGAATTAAATGAAATTGAAAACAAAAGAATCATTCAGAAGATCAACGAAACAAAAAGTTGGTTTATTGAAAAGCTTAATAAAATTAACAAACCTTTGGCTACCCTAACCAGAAAAAGAAAAGTAAAACCTCTAATAACATCAATCAGAAATGATAAAAGAGAAATAACAACAGACACCTCAGAAATTCAAAAAAATTTCTCAATGATTACTACAAAAAATTCTATTGTCAGAAATATGAAAATCTGGAGGAAATGGACCAACACCTAGAAGCACGGCACCTTCCTAGACTCAACCAGAAAGAATTAGAAATTTTGAATAGACCTATATCAAGCACTGAATTAGCATCAACTATACTAAATCTCCCCAAAAAAGAAAAGTCCAGGACCAGATGGCTTCACATCAGAATTATACCAAACCTTTAAAGAGGAACTAGTACCTATATTACATAACCTTTTCCAAAACATAGAAAAAGCAGTAATACTTCCCAACACATTCTATGAAGCAAATATCACCCTGATCCCCAAACCAGGAAAGGACCCAACAAAGAGAGAAAACTGTAGACCAATATCATTAATGAATATTGATGCAAAAATATTCAATAAGATCCTAGCAAACAGAATTCAACAGCACATTAAAGAAATTATACACCACGATCAAGTTGGTTTTATTCCAGGGTTACAAGTTTTGTTCAACATACGTAAATCTGGGGCAGTGCCTATGGCTCGAGGAGTAGGGCACTGGCCCCATATGCCAGAGGTGGTGGGTTCAAACCCAGCCCTGGACAAAAAAAAAAAAACATACGTAAATCTATAAATATAATACATCACATAAATAAAAAACAAAGACCACATGATTCTCTCAATTGATGCAGAAAAAGCTTTTGATAACATCCAGCATCCTTTCTGGATCAGAACACTTAAGAAAATAGGCTTAGATGGGGCATTTTTTAAATTGATAGAGGCCATCTATAGAAAACTCACAGCCAATATCATACTGAATGAAGTAAAATTGAAAACATTTCCACTCAGATCTGGAACTAGGAAAGGATGCCCTTTGTCTCCACTGTTATTCAACATAGTAATGGAAGTCTTAGCCATCACAATCAGGCAAGAGAAGGCATTAAGGGGTATCCAAATGGGGTCAGAGGAGATCAAACTCTAACTCTTCACAGATGATATGATCTTATACCTGGAAAACCCCAAAGACTCAACTACAAAACTCTTAGAAGTGATCAAGGAATACAGCAGCATCTCAGGATACAAAATCAATAATTGCAAATCAGTAGCTTTTATATATACCAACAATAGTCAAACTGAAAATATGGTCAAGGACTCTATTCCTTTTACAGTAGTGCCTAAGAATATGAAATATTTGGGAATTTACCTAACAAAGGATATGAAAGATCTCTATAAGGAGAATTATGAAACTCTGAGAAAAGAAATAGCTGAAGATGTTAACAAATAGAAAAATATACCATGCTCATGGCTGGGAAAAATCAACATTGTTAAAATGTCCATACTACCCAAAGAAATCTACAGATTTAATTCAATCCCTATTAAAGCACCATTGTCATACTTTAAAGAGCTTGAAAAAAATAGTACTTCATTTTATATGGAATCAGAAAAAAACCTCAAATAGCCAATACCTTACTCAGAAATAAGAACAAATCAGGAAGAATTACACTACCAGATTTCAGGCTATACTATAAATTTCTAGTAATCAATCAGCATGGCACTGGCACAAAAACAGAGAGGTAGATGTATGGAACAGAATAGAGAACCAAGAGATGAACCCAACCACTCATTGTCATTTGATCTTTGATAAGTCTATCAAAAAAATTTCACTGGGGTGAAGATTCCCTATTTAACAAATGGTTCTGGGAGCACTGGCTGGTGATGTGTAGAATACTGAAACTAGAAGCTCACCTTTCACCATTAACAAAAATGGATTCTCACTGGATAAAGATTTAAACTTAAGACATGAAACTATAAAAATATTAGAAGAGAGTGCAGGGAAAACAATGGAAAAAATTGACCTGAGAGAATATTTTGAGGAGGACCCCCCTCTGACAATTGAAGTAACACCAAAAATATATTACTGGGGTCTGATCAAACTAAAAAGCTTCTGCACAGTCAAGAGCACAGTAAATAAAGCAAACAGACAACCTTCAGATTGGGAAAAAATTTTGTAGGTTATGCTTCTGACAAAGGTCTGATAACTAGAATCCACAGAGAACTCAAACTAATCAATAGGAAAAGAACAAATAACCCCATTTCTTTGTGGGCAAGAGACTTGAACAGAAGTTTCTCTGAAGACAGGGGCATGGCCTATAAACACATGAATAAATGCTCATCATCTTTAATCATTAGAAAAATGCAAATCAAAACCACATTGAGATATCATCTAACTCTAGTAAGATTAGCCCACATCACAAAATTCTAAAACTACAGATATTGGCATGGATGCAGAGAGAATGGAACACTTATACACTGCTGGTGGGAATGCAAGCTAATACAGCCTTTTTGAAAAGAACTCTAAGAACTAAAAGTAGACCTACCGTTCGATCCTGCAGTTCCTCTACTAGGTATATGCCCAGATGATCAAAAATGATTTTACAGCACAGACATTTGCACCAGAATGTTTATTGCAGCCCAATTCATAATTGCCAAGGCATGGAAGCAGCCCAAGTACCCACTGACTCATTAATGAATTAACAAATAGTGGTATATATAGATACCATGGAATACTATGCCACCATAAAAAGATGGAGACTTTACATCTTTTATGTTTACCTGGATAGAGCTGGAATATATTCTTCTTAGTAAACTATCTCAAGAATGGAAGAAAAAGTATCCAATGTACTCAATGCTACTGTGATATCAATATATAATCACCTACACATGCAAATGGTTAAATCTAACTATAGTCCAGAAAGAAGGAGGGAAGAGGAGGGAGGGTATTTGGTGGCACCTCACCTAATGTGCATAATGCAATGGTAGACTTCAAAACTATTAAGAATAGAGTATAGGGCTCGGTGCCTATAGCTCAACCGGCTAAGGCGCCAGCCATGTACACCTAAGGTGGCGGGTTCAAATCCCCAGCCTGGACCCACCAAACAACAATGAGGCTGCAACCAAAAAATAGCCGTGTGTTGTGGCGGGCGCCTGTGGTCCCAGCTATTTGGGAGGCGGAGGCAGGAGACTTGCTTGAGCCCAGGAGTTGGAGGTTGCTGTGAGCTGTGATGCCATAGCACTCTACCCAGGGGGACAGCTTGAGGCTCTGTCTCAAAAAAAAAAAAAAGAATAGACTATAGGCTCCATGCCTTGGCTCAGTGGTTATGGCACCGGCTACATGCACCAGGGCTGCAAATCTGGCCAGGGCCTACTAAAACAACAATGACAGTAACAAAAAATAGCCAGGCATTGTGGCAGACTCCTATAGTCCCAGATTCTGGGGAGGCTGAGGCAAGAGAATCTCTTAAAGCCAAGAGTTTGAAGTTGCTATGAGCTGTGACAACACAGCACTGTACCAAGGGTGACATAGTGAGACTCTGTCTCAAAAAAAAAAAAAGAATAAAAGTACAGAATATAAATGTCTTCCCACAGCACATAAGTGAGGTGATGGTTATGTTAATCAGTTTGATGTAAGCATTCCACATTGTATATCAACTAAGTACATTATATCCCATAAATGCATTAATGTACACAGTTATGATTTAATAAAGAAAAAAAAGCCAAGCAGAGAAAGATAAATACTGCGTTATTTCACTCATAGAATCTAAAAAATTTGATCTCATAGAAGTTGAGATTAGAATAGTGGTTACCAGAGACTGGGGAGAATGGGGTGTGGGAGGGTGATGGGTAGAGGGTGGTCAATGGGTACAATGTTATAGGTAGATGGGAAGAATAAGTCTTGGTACTCTATTGCACAACAGAGTGACTATATTTGACAATAATGCATAGTATATCTCAAATAGCCAGAAGAGAGGATTTTGAATGTTCTCACAAGAAAGAAATAATGCATGTTTAAGGTGATTGATATCTTAATTACTCTAATTTGGTCGTTATACACTATAGGTATTCCCTGGGTTAAAAATGTAGGTTTGTTCTTAAGTTGAATTTGTATGTAAATTGGAACAGGTACATTTACCTATTACCAATAACATCCTCCATTCATAGTGCAAGTTGTATATTAATTAGATATTTGTAATTTGGGGACTGCCTGTATGATACATGCATTGAAGCATCACAGTTTATCTCATAACTATGTATAATTATGTGTCCATAAAAAATAAAATTAAAAAAATTAAATTGTGAGTGAAGAACCAGCATTGTGTACTCCAGCTCCTCCAGGAGTGAGCTGACATGATAGCGGCTTTTGAGAATGCGGCTAAGTCTCAGCAGCAAGAACACTGAGAGGTAGCCAGCCTGGCTCATGTAAACATCTGGGCCTGCTGGAGAAAAAGAAAGATTACAAACTTCATGCAGATGACTACCGTAAAAAACAAGAATACCTCAGAGCTCTCCAGAAGAAAGCTCTTGAAAAAAATTCGGATGAATTCTACTATAAAATGACTCGGGTTAAACTCCTGGATGGAGTTCATGTTATTAAGGAGACTAAGGAAGAAGTAACTCCAGAACAGCTAAAGCTGGTGAGAAAACCCAGGATGTCAAATATATAGAAATGAAGAGGTGCAGAAGCTCAGAAAATTGAAGCAACAATATAAGCATGTGTTCTTTTCTGACATCAAAAAAAAAAAAATCTGAACAGTTTGATATTGCAACTCACCTGCATAGGGCACCAGAACTAGTTGATGGAGTCTTAAATAGACCCAGGATAGACTCATTGCAGAAGGAAAAAGTGAAAGGAGTCACTCATCAGACTCGAAGTAAGCAGATAGCTAAAGAAAGGGAAAAGCAATATAACTGCCTGACACAGGGGATTGAGTGAGAGAAGAAATTGTTCATTATTGCACAGAAAATTCAAACACACAAAGATCTTCTGGATAAAACTGAGAAGGTGAAGGTGAAGAAAGAAACAGTGACCGCCCCAGCTATTTACAAATTTCAGAGTCCTCAAAAATGTTGACATATCATAGCTAAGCCTTGTCTTTCTGCATCAAAAGTAATTCTGTTTTCCTAGTAACTTCAAATTCCTTTAGTCTAAATGGTTTTCCTGTTTGTTACTATAATTTATTGTCAGTCAAGCATTTGATATCTTTTTATGAACAACATTATATCCCCTTCCCTTCTGGTACTGTTTCTGGTTTGTGAAATTAGTCTTATTTTTATATACATAATTTTTTTATTATGAAAGTTATAGAATATAGTGAATTTGGAAAACAGATTAATTAATTCATAATCCCAATGCTTATTCAAGAACAATACATTTTTATTGCATATTTTACTGTGGTAGGAGCTAGAGCTATGGAGGTGAACAATTACTGTGAGCATTCTGGTTTATTTCCTCTGTTTTGTAAAGCTATGTATCAGATTTTGTTTATGTTTTTGTGTTTTATAGTTGTAATTATAGTAAGCCATTGTATGTCCTAATTTTTTTTTTGGCCAGGGCTGGGTTTCAACCTACCACCTCCGGCATATGGGGCCAGTGCCCCACTCCTTTGAGCCACAGGCGCCACCCTATGTCCTACTTTTTAATTAAATCATTAGCTCTTTTCCATTTTGTTAAATCACACAAGTTTTTTAAAAGTAATATATGCTCACAGCAAAAATTAAAGTGAATTTTATTTTCAATGATTACATAAATATTTTTAAAAATTAAGTTGTTCATCAGGATAAACATAAAAGACAGTCCACCCCTCCAATAATCACCGTCACATTTCAAGCACAAAAAAGAAGGTACTTGAAGCTTCTCCTTGGAGAAACAGGTCACAGTACAAAAGAATTGGAATTAGACTGACAATATAATGGAGCCAAAGATCTAGGAGAAAATTATTTAGAACCTTAGTTCTAATAACTAAGAAGTTATTTAGTTTTTATTTCAGGTTAATATAAGGGTGCATACAATTAGGTTATATTGTTTGTGTTTGTAAGGCAAAGCCTAAAGTCTGAGTTGTAGTTGAGTCCTTCACCCAGGAAATGGGCCATATACCCTACATTTGGAAAAGCAAGCATAAGATGTACTCAATACTGATCTGAACCTCGAAGTTATAATCAAACTATGAATCAGTTTTGTGGGGAGAAAAAAGATATTTTCAGAAATGGAAGGCCTTCGCAGCCACTGAACATGTAACACAGTAAAAATAGAGAGAAATTGAAAGAGCAATTTGGGAGATTCTGCAACCCAAAAGAAAAATGAAAGAAGAGGAGGGATATTTTCTTTCTTAATTTTTTTTCTGTATTTTCAAATAATTCCATAATGAATATGCATAATTTTGGAATTAGAAAAGAATTAATTTTTAAAACATACAAGTCCCTGCTCTGATATACATGCAGCTTATAGCACAGTAAAAAGAGAGAGTAATAAAACAATCATAGTAATAAATACAAAATTACAAACAGCATTATTCTAAAGGAAACTTACATAATTTTATGAGAGCATATAAGAAAGGAATCTGACCTAGACTAGGGAGTCAAAGGAGGCTTCCCTGAGGAAGTGCCACTTGAAATGAACTTTGAAACAGGATCAAGAATAGGGAAAGGGGCTTGGCACTTATAGTTCAGTGGCTAGGGCAGCAACCATGTACACCAGAGCTGGCAGGTTTGAATCCAGCCCAGGCCTGCCAAACAACAATGAGAACTACAACCAAAAAATAGCCAGGTGTTATGGTGGGCACCTGTACTTCCAGTTACTTGGGAGGCTGAGGCAAGAAAATCACTTAAGCCCAAAGAGTTTGAGGTTGCTGTGAGCTGTGACACCACGACAGTCTACCCAGGGCAATAGCTTAAGACTCTGTCTCAGAAAAAAAAAAAAAACAAACAGACTAGGGAAATGAGACAGAGTGAGACGAGATTACAGAGGTATCAGGAATCAAACTAATCAGGGTATTCTAGTCCTTAGAAGAAGATTTGGATTTGGACCTTATTCTAGGTGGAATGATAGCCACTGAAGGGTTTTAGGCTGGAAGATCTGAATTGCAAAAATATGACATCATTCCTTATGGGTGAGAAGGTGAGAAGGAAATATAACCAGATGTGGAAAGACCTGTAAAGAAGCTCTCTCAGTGGTTCAGATAAGAGATAGTGGTAGCTTGAACTAAGATGATGGTAATAGTAATGATGGAGAAAACCAGATATATTTGAAAGCTTTAAAAGTCAAAATAGGAGATAGCTGTGCCTTCATAGTTAATGTTGTGGGATAAGAACATATGGCTGCTTGGGTTCAAATACCAAGTTAATTCACCCCTCTGGGCATTAATTTCCTCTTATATAAGAGAGGGATGATAATAATAGTTTCTACATTCATAGACTTGTTATGAGGAAGGAAACTCATATATTCTTTGGACAGAGCTTGACATAAAACAAGTGCTCAATAAATATTAGCTGCTATTAATTATATTGCCATAATCAGTGTTAGATTGGATATGGGAGGTGAGAATGGTGAGAAGGATAATTCTCACTTGCACAACTAAATGCAAGATTATGCTGTTCACTGAGACAAGGAACTCTGGAAGAGGATGAGGTGATAAAATTTGTAAATTTAATTTGGGAAATGCATGTTTTATGAGATATCCAGGTGGAGGTATTGAGAAGGTGATTGGCTGCATGAGTCTAGAGTTTTAGGAGAGGTCATGAATGGACACAGAAGAAGGAAAAGTCTGAACAGTAGAGGAACAAAGCTCAGAGAGGTGTTGGCACAGAGGCCAAGGGAAGAGAGAGTTTCAAGAAGGAATATGTAGTCAACAGGTGCAGATGAAGACTGAAAAATGTCCATTGGATTTAGCAGCATGTTGGTGATTGGTGATCTTGGCAAGAACTATTGGTTTAATAGTACCTCAGTGTCCTTGGTAGGTTTGTTTACATGTCAAGGGAATGATAAAATGTGAAAGTCTATTTGTCCATCCTGTCTTAGCAAGTATGTTCCATTTAAAATTCTCTACTTCTTAACCCTTAACAGATTATTCCTATTTTACAGGTCTTATTGGATGTCACAAGAAATCAGTCTATTGGCATGTGATTGGAATGGGCACCACTCCTGAAGTTCACTCAATATTCCTTGAAGGCCACACATTTCTTGTGAGGAACCATCGCCAGGCCTCCTTAGAGATCTCACCAATAACTTTCCTTACTGCTCAGACACTCTTGCTAGACCTTGGAGAGTTTCTACTGTTTTGCCACATATCTTCCCATGAACATGGTAATATATTGGATCTTAAAAATGAATATTACAAATATTAAGTTCTACTTTCAGTGGAATTTAGTGGACAGTGTACAGGAATATAGTGTGTTGTAGAAGGTGGCATAGTGTTACTATGTTAGACCTCAACTGAGATCCCCTAGTTGCTACCTTCCAGAGTAAAAAATGTATTTTAAGTATAAAAGGGCTTTAGTATTAGTAATACTTGTGGATTTTTAGTTAAAGGCCTGTGATAAAGAGAGAAGAGGTGGTTTAGGGATGAATGAGATAGGAAAATGAGGAGGACAGTATGTCATTGATTTCCCAGCCTGATCTCATTAACTGGGCTTCAATACGATGGAGAAAGGGACTGCAGGTTATAGCTGAAGGGAGGTTTTATGAAGAGAAATCTAGTGAAAAGGAAAAGATCACTGCCTAAGATGCAATCATAATGGGTCCAATATATCAGTAGTGATGCCCAGAATAGTAAATAGCAAATATAACAGGATATTGTAGAACTAAATATGAGATACAGCCAGAGGCACTCTGTAGATATCTGGGAGAAGATGAAAGACACCTGGGAAACTTAGGGTATGTCAAGATGTGGGACTGGAAGCTGGTCAGCATAGGTGAAGCACCATATGAGGTTTTCAAGGACTGTTTGATCGGGACTTTGGAAAGGGTTTAAAGGCCTGTGTAAGCAAGTAGGTACAATGGTATCTATAGTTTCAAACTGCTATTTCATTGGTAGTTGCCAGTTTTGAATCATCATTTTATCCCCATTTTCCTTCTTGTGTACTTACTCTGCAAACCCTTAATCTCACATTAAACTAATAAGCCTCTTTCTCCACTCCTCTATTGTGGCTATTGAGAGCTATCTTAATTAGTTCGTGTTGCTATAACAGAATTGCATAGACTGGGTAATCTTTAATGGACAGATACTTAATGGCTCACAATTCTGCAGAGTAAGAAGTTCAATATCAAGGTTCCAGCATCTGACAAAGATCTTGCTGCAGCATAACATGGTGGAAGGCATCACAATAAAGAACCCACTCCCAGGCTTAGCGCCTGTAGCTCAAGCAGCTAAGGTGCCAGCCATATACACCAGAGCTGGAGGGTTCAAATCCAGCCTGGGCCTGCCAAACAACAATGACAACTACAACCAAAAAATAGCCGGGCATTGTGACAGGCATCTATAGTCCCAGCTACTTAGGAGGCTGAGACAAGAGAATGACTTAAGCCCAGGAGTTGGAGGTTGCTGTGAGCTGTGATGCCACAGCACTCTACCTAGGGTGACAGCTTGAGGCTCTGTCTCAAAAAAAAAATACCCCACTCCCACAAACTCACTCTCAAGATAATACTATTAGTCCACTCATGAGGGTGAAGCCCTCGTGACCTAAACTTTGCTTAAATGTTCGCTTCTCAATACAGTCACAATGGAAGTTAAATGTCAATGTGTTTTGGAGGAGACAAACAATAAAGCCACAGAAAGGGCTGTTAGATAAAAATTTTAGGGGGATCCTAATCTTTCATGTTCAACAGCACTTCTTTGTTTCTATTCTCTCTGCCTCCTCATTTGCCTTAGAAAGGAGATTTGATGTTGCTAGGGATCCACCATTCCCCCTTATATTAGTGACCTTGTTTGTTATAGTCCTTGTAGTGATTGAGAAACCTCTTTTACAACCTGTTATGTAATATTTATGGGATTTTTGACAAGACATGAAAATGTTATATTTTATTGTATCTAAAACAAAAAATTTCATTTTTAGATGCACACTGAATGATATTCAAGGCCACATGAACCTAAGACAAGTTGTTTGCTGCTCCTAAAATCTACCCTTTTCCCCATAAACAGGTCTACCTGATTGGAAGTATTTGATCTTCAAAGTAGCCCTATGGTGTAAATAGGTCAGGGAGTATTAATATCCATATTTTATAAAGCATAGAGATAGACTAAGAATGTTAAATAGACTTGCCACAGGGTTTATAACTATTCACAGGCAGATATAATCTTCAAATACATATCTTCTTTATTTTAAGTTGTATCTTTTGATATTTTCATAAACTTAGAATGTATCTTAAAATTTACATCTTCACTAACAATTTTCCTGATAAACTGTTATTAAATCAATGATATGTATTATAATCCAATGGAGTAAAAATATAAATCATCAGGTGACTGTGGAATGGGAAGCTGATCTGGCTGAAAGTATGCAGTTCCTCAAGTCTCCTTGTTCATAATTTGGGTGTGAGTTAGTGATAGGCTCAAAGCTAGTTCTGGAAGTGAAATATTCATATGTATTATACAAACAAATAATAAATTTTGAAAAGGAAGTAAAACATGTGCAGAGGAGAGCCAGGCAAAAGGGTAATGGGTGAGTGCAAAGACCAGAGGAAGAAACTGGCAGGCACCAGATAATACATATAGGAATAAATATATACAGGAAAGTTCCATGAAGGGATGTTGGTGTGGAGACGGGGGCTCTTATGAGAGAGTATAGAAGGGCTAATAAAAGAGAAAGTCATAGAAGTTAAGGCAGGAAAATCTTGTGGGAGTCCTGACATTATTTGGTTCATCATATTCCAGATGGCATGGAAGCTTATGTTAAAGTACATAGCTGCCCAGAAGAACCTCAAATACGGATGAAAAACAATGAAGAAGAGGAAGATTATAATAATGATTTTGATAATGCTGAAATGGATGTGCTCAGGTTTGATGATGACAACTCTCCTTCCTTTATACAAATTCGCTCAGTTGCTAAGAAGCACCCTAAAATTTGGGTACATTACATTGCTGCACAAGAGGAAGACTGGGACTATGCTCCCTCAGTCCTCACCCCTGATGATAGGTAAGCACCTTTTGACCTTCAGCATTATCTCTTCACCATACTCAAAAGGTTCTTCCTAGTTATTCAAATCAAAAAATCCTTAAACCATGTTTGGGGTTAGGTGTGGAATCAAATGACAAGGATCTTAACATATTTGGAGAGTAACATGGCTAGACATCAGAGAAGTTCCTATTTTTCTTACTCCTTGCATGGATTAAGTAATATCAGCTATTTTAGAGTTGGATTTGAGCCTATCTAGAATATTCTATTCCAACCTCTCATTTTTTTATCTTTTATACAGAAGTTATAAAAGTCAATATTTGAAAAATGGCCCTCAGCGGATTGGTAGGAAGTATAAAAAAGTTCGATTTATAGCATACACAAATGAAACCTTTAAGACTCGTAAAGCCATTCAGTATGAATCAGGAATACTGGGACCTTTACTTTATGGAGAAGTTGGAGACACACTGTTGGTAAGTTGAGGAAAGATTTAAGGTGAGGTAAGAAGTCTGGAAGATTTTGAGTTTCTAAAAATACTTCATAATTCAGCCTTATTCAGCATAATTCTAAAGGGTATGATCTTTAAAAATTATAAATGTTATGCAAATAAATGCTGATCTTATATATATATTCTTAAAATATGGGTATATAGAATAAAAATTTGATGTCACTTATTAAACTTGTCACTTCTTTGAAATACTTAACTCCTTAGACTTTGATACATATCCTTCTAAAACTTTTCCCACTAACTATATAGCATAGGAGTAGCAGACTATGGTTTATGAACCAAATTTGGCTTGTGGCCTGGTTTCAGACAATCTTTGAGTTTAGAAGGGATTTTATGTTTTTAAAGGGTTGCAAAGAAAAGAAAAGGAGAAAGAGGGGGGAGGGACAGAGAAGTGGGAAGAGAATGTGTGAGTTTATTTCTTATACTATTCAGCCCTTTCCAAAAATGTTTGCTGACCCTTGATACAGAATATTAAGAATGCTGAAGCTGAAGTAATAGAATACCTAATGAACAATAGTTTAAATAAATAGTTTCTTTTCTTTTCTTTTTTTGCACTTTTTGGCCAGGGCTGGGTTTGAACCCACTACCTCCAGCATATGGGACCGGCACCCTACTCCTTTGAGCCACAGGTGCTGCCCGATTGCAGAGAATTTAAACACAGTGTTCTCCTCTTTACAATGGCTCAGAGCTGCCACTTTCTTGGAAG
>CAUYTI010107272.1:0-16023 GCA_963575145.1 Galago senegalensis
TTACAATGCTAATGAATGGAGGAAGACAGAGAATAGAACCCAATGCTCCAAAACCGGTCTGTCAAACCCCCAGCTCACCTCGGCTGTCTCTCCATGCCCCCTAGGGCGAGACACTCTACATTCTTGCATTTCTATAGGCAAATGCAGATGCTCAAGCCGCAAAGGAATATTTCACAGAGACAATCTCCTGAAGGAGCACTTTGAGGCGACTGCCATGTCTTGAGCAAAGGGAGCTTATCTCCTACAGCGCCGTGCTCGGGCATCGCATAGAACGGCCCTGTGTATTAAGCCTTATGCCCCACGAGAATTGCCTAAATTGCAAAAGTAATACAAATACTGCTTAGAACAGGTCAGAAGGAACTGAGGTGTGCAGAGAAAAAAATAGAAGAAAAAAGTCTCTCTCCTGTCCATCTCCCGGACCCTCTCCAGGACACACACAGAATCGACGTTGATGGGAGGTGTGTATTCTTCCCCACGTTTTTCTTGCTTATAAAAATACATACAAACGTATAGAAGTGGATAATTGTGCTTTAAGCTTTTCTTGTTATTTTTTAAATTTATTTTTACATTCTAAGCTTTTCAACAAAAAATCAGACCTAGCTCCTCGTGTGAATCTGCCACTGGCTTTCCTCAGGACACATCACAAGCCTCCTCCCAGATCAACAGAAACTGAACTGATGCTTCTCAGCTGCAGGACGCCGAGTATTACTACCCAGCCACGCCCCTGCTCGGGGGATGTCAATGGGTCCAAAGTATTTTGTCAGCACAAACGATGCTGCCATAAATGATCTAATAATACACTTTTAAGTCAAGAAATGCCACTATCAAGTCAAAATGCACGTGCACTTTAATTCTAAAATAGTCTAACATTTTAACCAAAAATATTTCCTTATAGGCTCAGCACCTGTAGCTCAGTGGTGAGGGCAACAGCCACATACACCAGAGCTGGCAGGTTCGAATCCAGCCCAGGCCCGCCAAACAACAATGACAGCTATAACCAAAAACTAGCCAGGCATTGTGGCAGGTGCCTGTAGTCCCAGCCACTCAGGAGGCTGAGGCAAGAGAATTGCTTAAGCCCAAGACTTTGAGGTTGCTGTGAGCTGTAACGACACAGCACTCTACCAAGGGTGACATAATGAGCCTGTCTCAAAAAAAAAAATAATTTCCTTACTAAAGGATGAATAAAAATATAAAAGGAAGAAACATATACATAATCCCTTAACCCAGAGAGGGATAGGATTAATAATTTGCTAAATTTCCTTTCCAAATGAGCTAACCAGTAGAGTCAGTTGCAACTTTTTTTTAGGTTAATGACTCAGACCCAATTCCAATCACAGGTTCACCAGGGCACATCTGCGAACACCAGTCACTACCTTTCTCCCATGGCCACAGTTAAAGACTTCTGGCAATCTACTAGGTGAAAACGGAATGTTGCTGTCACCCCCACGTATACTTCCTTGGCCAAATGGGAGATGCAGCAGCTCTCATGGGCTTCATAGGAACATGCAAGACTTGGATGTACGTACAAAGTAGAAACAGCATGCGATCATGTGCTCAAGAATCATCTTACCAATTTCTGCTGCTCAAACATAAGGTTTTTATAGAAGAGATGGAACTGTTCGAAGCTGAGCTCGTCTTTGTGCGCACCTATTTCCTGTAAATACATGAAATGCAGAAAGTGACCCTAGGATGTTTGAAGTCCATGGTAAGAATGCCCTGTGTACAGAAACCAAATGGCTTTGCTACAATATTGGCGAAAAGCAAACACACATTCCTCTGAGCCAAAACCAGCCACAAGTTTCCTAATTCACCTGCCTGGGAGAAAATACTCAGGGGGACCCCTGCCAAATACACCCCTCTCTTGAGCCCCCACAGGGAAGAATTTTAGCAAGGTTTCCACAATGCAATATCTATCACTCCTCCTCTCTCAGGCAGAAGATACTCCCTTTGGACTTCCAAATCCAGTCATATTTACAGGGCACAGACATATACATCACTTTTTAAGGCATAAAAAAATATAAATCTGACCAAGGCTGTGAAGTCAGAGCTCTGTATCCATCAACTGCTTCGTGACTTGGGGCAATGTCTCTGACCATTCCAGACCCTCAGTTTCTTCATCTAGGATATGGGAGAGCAACCACTACACTCCCATGGCGTTCCCGAAATAAACAAGGTAATGTCTACGCAATGTCTGGCTCACTAACTACTCAACAGGAAAAAGAAATTCAGTTATACAGTAACAATGACAAATGCTTCTGCCATCTTTCTTCTCTTCTTAAATCCCTCCGCCGTCCAATTTTCTTTTCCATTTTTGGATAAATGTGGAATGTTGGGGACAGGTCAAAGGATGCTTAATAAGCAGCAAGTTAAGTCTTCTCAGAGCTCATCAGTATAAACAATGAATGAGCTGGATGGAGCCTGTGGCTAAGTTGGTAGGGTGCTGGCCCCATATACGGAGGGTGGTGGGTTCAAACCCAACCCCTGCCAAACTGCAACAACAACAAAAAAATAGCTAGATGTTGTAGTGGGCACCTATAGTCCCAGCTACTCGGGAGGCTGAGGCAAGAGAATCACCTAAGCCCAAGAGTTGGAGGTTGCTGTGAGCTGTGATGCCACAGCACTCTACCAAGGGTGATAAAGTGAGACTCTGTCTCTAAAAAAAAAAAAAAAAATGAATGAGCTTTTTCAGCCGAGGAATCCTGTGATGGCTGACATGGACAAGGCCATGTGAGTCTTCCCAATGGGCCCCTGGGGACAGAGCATTGTACATTTGCTAAGGAGAGTCAGCGTCACACTGTGGGCAAAGAGGAGTGCCCATGGCTAGTCCCCATCCTCACACCACAAAGCCCCACCTCTCCACAGCATTCCGTCTCTCATGGGGCTCTACTGCTCAGCTCCACCAACACCTTGGTCATGTGAGAACATGAATTACATGACAGCTGGAAGGATGGAAGGCTGCAGAAGAGAACCAACTCTCACAACCACACCACCAGGGCTCACATACAAAACGCCATGCTCCTGGCAACCCACATACGGAATCTTTCACATCAGTTTCCAAAAGATACACATGTGATCCTCTTACTAGGGAAAAAATGGGTGGGGGGACGGTCAGGGCAACAGGGAACGCTGGACTGGTGGGAACAGGTGCAAGTTTAGGTACCGAGTCAGACAGCGCAGCAAACACAGTCTTTGTTGATAACATCCTCTGCGAGGACTGAGGACATGGTCCTCAGATACATACATGAGCCTTCTGTCTGGGCTAAGCAGCACTCTAGGGGCAAAATACCCACTCAGGTACCATTCCATGGAGCTGAAAGGCACAAGCAAGCTTCCTGCAGGAGGTGCTAAGTAGCCCTGAGTTAGTAAAATTCCCGGGCTGAGCTGCCAAACTTACCACGAACCTATCTTTGAGGGACTTGGCGCTGCTCACTTTGAAGTTGACCAGGGGCAAGATGGTCTTCAACTCTCGGAGGCTGATGCTGCAAAAAAAAGGGAAACCCCAGCTCTGTCACCCTCGAGGGTCCTCCACAAAGGACAGTTTAGCCACCCTCATCCCCTCCCGGCCTCAGGCGCCCCCCCGTGGCAGAGCCTAGCCAATGGCTATGCACTGAGCACTAATGAGGACCAAGTCGCCCTGGGTTGGAGGTGGAGGGGACACTCCAAGAAGCGAGGAGGCTGGTCCTCACCGCCTTCAGAGACAGCCATGCAGGCAGGCCACATAAGAGATTCAGCATGGGCAGAACAGTATCAGATGACCAGACAACCCCGGGTACAAAATGCCACAGGGATCACATAGGACCACGCCAGGCCTTGACACAAGGTGATTTCTGCCCAGAGCTCTGAGCATCAAAGTGAAGAAATTCACTCACCATCAGCCTGAACGAGCGCAAGACCCTGTCTCTACTAAAAACAGAAAAACTAACCAGGTGTCACGGCAGGTACCTGTAGTCCCAGACACTCAGGAGGCTGAGGCAGGAGGATTGCTCAAGCCCAAAAGAATTTAAGGTTGCTGTGAGATATGATGGCACGGTACTCTATGCAGGGTGACAGAGTGGGACTCTGTCTCAGAAAAAAAATAAATAAAAAGTAAAGAAATTCATCAAAGGGCGGCTAAATGGCCAGAGTCAGCGTCATGGTGAGACACCCTGACACAGGCAAATGCCTGGCCATCTAATCAGTGATACACATTAACTGTACCATGGAGATTCCCACTGTCTCTGCCTACAATCCTGTGAAGACACAGGCTCCACAGAATCAGAGGAGAAGATTCTAGCCAGGCACGGGGAAGATACAAGAGGGGTGTGGAATAAGCAAGGAACTCTGGCGCTCCATCCCCCAAAAATAAACAAGTAGAAAATAAAATAAAGCGTGTTTTTTTTTTTTTTTTAAATAAAGAATTGTTTTTTTCTTTGTAGTTTTCAGCTAGGGCTGGGTTTGAACCTGCCACCTCTGGCATACGGGGCCGGCGCCCCACTCTTTGGAGCCACAGGTGCCGCCCTAATAAAGAATTTTTTTAAAAAGATAACACTGAAGGGCTTCTAAGAAAGGCAAAGTCACCCAAGCCAGAGAGGGGAAGCAGGAAGGAACAGACCCAATTTGGGCTGCCCTGGTGTCCTCCAGGTGGTAAATTTAACTAACCCTCACCACATTCTGCCCCCTTCAAAGTACACACGACTGCTCACCCTTTCCCCACCACTGGGTACAGAACAGGCAAGGGCAGGGTGTCAAGGGCAGGGGTCAGGGCGAGCTGCTCAAGGTCAGAGCTGGATCAGAATCCAATTCCAAAACATACAGTCACAGGACCGGAATGATGGTCACGGAAATCTTCCTGAGTGTGCTTCATGCTGCCAGGGGGTCAGGTTGAGTTGAAAAGGAAAGGGAGGGAGAGAACCCAGGAAAGGAGATAAGGACAGCGGGAACAACAGTAACAGCAGCTGGGACTCTAACCGCTTATCCTGCAGGAGTTGTTGGGGTGTTTCCTACATACACGTCAACTCATTTAATGCTTAAGCCAGTGTACACAGTAGGCACCACTGTCATCTCAGGAGGAAGAAACCGAGGCTCCAGAGAGCTCATACCTCATCCCCACTAGACTCAGCCTCCAAACCCAGTCTGCCTGCAATGACCACGGCCCTGACAAGGAACGCCCATAATCTATATAAGGAATCTTTCATAATATTTTCCCAAAGACACACGTGTGTTTGTGTTACTGGGAAGAAAACAGGCTACAGGATGGTCAGGGAAATGGGGAAAGTTGGGCTGCCTCCGGGCATCCTAAACGTGTGGATTTGGGGTGGGCCAAGGGTGTAGGATCCAGACGATTCTGGCTGGAAAGCCGAGGGTCCAGCAGAGCTAGAGAGGGCAGCAGGCTGTGGGCAGAAAATGGCTGTTTCCTGACACTGTCCACTCAGCCTCTGCCACCATGTTTAGAAAGAAGCGTGTCACCGTCCAGCAGCTGCCCCTGGAGCAGGGCAGCACAACTCCCGGCCACCCCCACGTCCCCTCCTCCAACCTTCTTACCCTGGTTCTCACAGCCTCTCTACTCTCAGAGACTCTCACCAGCAGGACACGCCTCACCCCTGCTTCCTGCAGGGGTGGCAGCAATGGTTCCATGGAGAGGCATTACGAGCAGCAGATGCCCCTGGTGGGCAGGCAGGGAAGCCAGCAGGAGAGGGACATGGGGCAAAGTCAGAGGAGCAGTAAGCAGGGACTGTGGTGTCCAAAGAGGCAGGAGAGGGCTGGACTGAGCTGGTGGCACAGCGGACTCAGCCTGGGAGCAGGGGAGAGGTCAGAGTCCCCTCAGTAGCCCTGGCTGCAACTGGGCAAAGAATATGTCCCATCCAGAAACAGAAAGACCGAGGGACTGGACCGCCAGAGTTACTACTTGGGGACCAGCAGAGCAAACCCAGGGCATGAGCATATGGACCCAGAACAAGGGCGCCCACCTGGTCCAAAGGCCTCGCCTTACAGTGGCAGAGATGGGGGACTAGAGCATCTCTGGGCTCCTAGTGCCAGGACTGCCCCACCCCACTCCACTAGACAAGCCCCTTCCTCATTCCTGCCTCTAGCCAACTAGAGTCCCTGCTGAGTCCCTGGCATTGGACTTGTCATCCGATAGAAAGCAAGGCTCGGCTCGGTGCCTATAGCTCAACCGGCTAAGGCGCCAGTCACGTACACCTAAGGTGGCGGGTTCAAATCCCCAGCCCGGGCCCGCCAAACAACAATGACGGCTGCAACCAAAAAATACCCAGGGCTTGTGGCGGGCGCCTGTGGTCCCAGCTACTTGGGAGGCGGAGGCAAAAGACTCACTTGAGCCCAGGAGTTGGAGGTTGCTGTGAGCTGTAATGCCATGGCACTCTACCCAGGGGGACAGCTTGAGGCTCTGTCTCAAAAAAAAAAAAAAAAAGAAAGCAAGGCTCATCCAAGGTCACAGCCCTTGCCAAGGGCAGCCAGTGCCTGATGCCTGGTCCATGCATAAGAATGGGGGCCTGGCCTTAATCCAACACAGCTCTGCAGGGCTGACCAATGGGGCCAGCTGAAGCCATGGCTGTGACCCCACTCCCTGTAAGTGTTAGAAACTCTAGCTCCCCAGTAAGCCTCCTGCACACAAATCTCCATTTCAGGTCATGTTTCCTGGGGGTTACGCCCAGGACAGCAGGTGAGGAATCAGGGCAATCCCTCTGGGGAAGGATGGCAAAACTATTCCCCACCAAGAGCCCGTCTGTTTCCCAGGACAGATGGCGCTAAGCCATCAGGGCCCTTCAATGCTGCACCCCAGCCAGCCAAAACCCAAGGATCAGAGTTGGCAGCCCCAGGAAACTTACATGCCACCCTGATGCTGCATAAACTCCACCAGCACCCCAGGCAACCTCACAACCATAGGTGACAGTGAGGACCATATGCTGAGGGTTCAACACAAGCCAAGCACTGTCCATCCGTTTTCCACATATGAACCACTAAACCCTCACTCACACCAGCCCAGGAGGTCAGGACTATGATTCTCTCTCCTTTACACACAAAGGAACAGGGACCCAGAGAAATTAAACCATTTATCCCAATTCTCACAATCAGTAAGTGTTAGGGCTGAGAATCAAACCTCAGCACTGCCCAGAACTTTCTAGGATGATGGAAATTTCTACATCTGTGCCATGTGTGGCCACTGAGCACTTGAGACATGCTGAGTGTGACTGATGAACTAATTTTTTATTTGATTTTAATCAATTCAGTTTAAGTGGCTCCCAGGCTGGACAGCTCAGCCTGGAGTCCAACTTCTCTACATAGCAATTCCCGGGCCAGCAACACCTACCTTACCTGGGGAATCATTAAAATGCAACATTCTTGAGCAGCACCCCAGAAACTATGGAGGTGCAGCCCCCCCACCTTCATCTGAACAAGCCCTCCAGGGGATTCTTACACAAGCTCAATTGCTCTCTAGAGCAGTGGTTCTCAACCTTCCTAATGCTGGGACCCTTTAATACAGTTCCACATGTTGTGGTGACCCCCAACCATAATATTTTCATTGGTACTTCATCACTGTAATTTTGCTACCGTTATGAATCCTAATGTAAATATCTAATATGCAGGATGTATTTTCATTGTTGCAAAGGGGTCACAACCCACAGGTTGAGAACCGCTGCTCTAGAGCGATCTAGCCTGCCACTCTGGCTGCAGAGCAAGTTCTCAACAAGTGTCAGCTGCTACCCTTTTGCTCCTAGAAAAGTTGAAAACTGAGACAGGGTGCTCGGGCCAAGCCAAACACCTATGACTCCAGGGCTGGGCCCTCTTCAAGCCTCCCGCTGGCCTGCGTCTCTTTCCTTTGCTTCTGTTGCTCCTTTGTCTGCCTTCGGGAAATGAGACCAGCCGTGGGCGACAGGAAAGGGAGGGGCTGGCACAACATAAACTAGCTGCTCTTTGCGTTGGCACCTTGGTTAAAGTTCCTTTGGAAAAACTCCCTCCAGGCCCCGCAGAAGCCCGGGAAAGGTGGGATTTTCCACGTGTTGACAGAGCGGCCCTGCCGGATCGCTGGGAGGGAGCCGGTGAGCACACAAGGAACTCAGTCAAGAAACAGGATTTCCTCTCCACGGAAGGTCCTGGCCCAGGTCCCCGGAAAGATGGGTCTCTCTGCGCACGACTTGCAGGAGAGCAAGAGGGAGGCTTCTGCACCGTGACCATGTAGCTGAAGAAGCAGGCTTCACAGCCAGACCAGTGACCATGTGCAGAGGCGCCCGGGGCAGCTCCCTCTCTCTTCTCCCTGTGCCAATCTCAACTATGAATCACCAAAAGCCACAGAGAAGGAAAACGCTCAGAGCAGGCACCACCTCCAAGACTGAAAGAGGCCAGTGTGCACGGAACACTCTAGAATAGGCACCTCATCCGGATACCCCTCGGTGACACCAGACAGAGCCAGGCAGGGAATGAGTGGGTGAGAGGAAGAGGAGGGAGAGGAAGGCCAGGAGGACAGAAAAAATGGAGCGACCTATTGGCTTTTAACCACTTCCTGGTCAATAGTTCCAAATCCTCCCTCTAGGCACAAGGAGAAGTGATCAGGGAAACGCAGGGAACTCTGAAGCCCACAGGTGACGGGGGATATTGCAGACACAAAGCCACCATAGAGATCAAAGGACTCTCAGCAGCTAAAGGGGAGCGTGACTAGAGTTCAGTTTTGGTCTCACATGTGATACTGACATAGCTAAACCGAGAATGAATGAAAGAAGAAAACATTTACGAAAAAATAATACTGAAGGTGAGGCTAACGTGAGACAATCACCTCCTAGTCCGGCACACTCAGCGCTCAGGTGCTCTGTACGTGGTAGTTCCAGATCATTAATAAGAACTGGATTGAGGCAGGATGCAGTGGCTCACAGCGCTAGCACTCTGGGAGGCCGAGACAAGTGGATTGCCTGAGCTCAGGAACTCAAGACCACCCTAAGCAAGAGGGAGGAGACCCCGTCTGCAAAAACAGCTGGGTGGGCTGCGCCTATAGCTCAGTGGTTAGGGTGTCAGCCACATGCTTGAGGACTCATGGGTTCAAACTCGACCTGAGCCCACAAAACAAACAACAACAAAAAAAAATAGCCCGCCATTGTGGCAGGCACCTGTAGTCCCAGCTACTTGGGAGGCTGAGGCAAGCCCAAGAGTCTGAGGTTGCTATGAGCTGTGATGCCATGGCACTCTACCGAGGGCAACAAAGTGAGACTCTGTCTCAAAAATAAAAATAAAATAAAATAAAAACAGTTGTTGTGGTGGGCACCAAAAGTCCCAGCTACTCAGGAGGCTGAGGCAAGAGGATCACTTGGGCGCAAGTATTTGAGGTTGCTGTGAGCCGTGATGCCATAGCACTCTACCCAGGGTGACAGAGTGAGATTCTGCCTGGAAAAAAAAAACTGGGTTTGGTGCCCGTAGCACAGTGGTTACAGTGCCAGCCATGTATACCAAGGCTGGTGAGTTTGAACCCAGCTCAGGCCAGCTAAAACAACAATAGGCTGGGCGCCTGTGGCTCAAGTGGCTAAGGTGCCAGCCACATACACCTAAGGAGGCAGGTTCGAATCCAGCCTAGGCCCGCCAAACAACAATAACGGCTGCAACCAAAAAATAGCCAGACGTTGTGGTGGGCGCCTGTGGTCCCAGCTACTTGGGAGGCTAAGGCAGAAGACTCGCTTGAGCCCAGGAGTTGGAGGTTGCTGTGAGCTGAGATGCCACAGCACTCTACCCAGGGGGACAGCTTGAGGCTCTGTCTCAAAAAAAAAAAAACAACAATAACTGCAACAACAACCACAGGAAAAAAAAAAATAGCTGGGCATTGTGGCAGGCGTCTGAGGTCCCAGCTACCTGGGGGGCTGAGGCGAGAGAAATCACTTAAGCCCAAGAGTTCGAGGTTGCTCTGAGCTGTGACACCATGGCGCTCTACCGAGGGCGACACAATGGGACTCTATCTCAAAAAAAAAAAAAAAAAAAAGAAGAACTGGATCTAACCTCAAAAGAAGAGAAGGAATAAAAGGATGTTCAAACTCGCCCATAAAGGAATGCATATTTAAACAAAAACACCCTGTTGACTTTCATCCATGGGATTAACAAAAGTCAAGTCTATGATACAGTGACTCCCTGGAATGAACGCTCTCCTGCACCCCCAGGAGAAATATGAACTCCTACCGCTTCCAGCTGTCAAAGGATTAGACCAGCAAATGCTTCCCGGCAGGTGTTCCCCTGCTGAGCGCACACCCCCCTCAGGCCCACCGCACACGGTCTACAAGATAGACCCAAAGGTTTTCACAGAGCATTATTCACGGTAATCATAAAGGCTTGGGAACAATGCTATGCCATCAGTAAGGAAGTAACTTCTGGAATGATACTGCATTCATCTGAGAAAAACCTAAAGCACATTTGGTTGTTTTTTTTTTTTTTAAACTGTATGGCATAGAGCTTAGTGGGCACTGATAGGGACCGTTCCTCAAGGAATCTATTAAGCAAACAAGTCAAGTAAACTGAACACCTGCTAGCACCTCACTCCTCTCTGCCCAGCCCTTAGAACCACAGCTTTTCAATCTGGTCTGTTTCTTCAGGGTCTTTTTCTCTCCTGCCACCAGCATGGGCAGGCGCCAGGGGATCGTGTATATCGCTATATTCCCAGGACATAGAAGATGCTCAAATATTGGTCCCAAGGTCAGAATGCCCCGTGGCAGAGACGTCATTTCTGCAGGTGGACAGGAATTTTCCAGCCAATGGCGTCTCCACCACCCAGACAGAAGTTATTTTGTCACTATTGACGTCCGGCACCAACACGGCATTTGTAGAACACGTGTGATCTCGTGAGGATACTGCCCATCCCAGAACAGGCTGCACCTCTTTGGACTATTTCAAAAACAAAACTCAAGAGTCTAAAATGATCAGCAAGAAAACTGCAGAAACGTGAACACGTCTTACCTGTTCCTTCTGGTTTGATCCACAGAATAAATCTGCTTTCTCAGCCAACTGGAAAGAGATTTTAGATGAAAAGAGAGAGAAAGTTAGGAAATAAGAACACATTGGAGTCCTGTGGGAGGGACGGAAAACAAACAGGAACAAGAAGGATCCCAACTTTCTAAGAAGCCCAGCTCAGGAAGCAGTTTTCTCCTCGTGGTTGAAGAATCCCATCTGAGCCAAGATTTTGACACAAAAACGCTGGATTTCTTTAAATTAACAATTCCCTCTGATGACAGTCATCAATCCCCAAAAAGTTAGTAAGAAAAATGGCACAAAGTACAAAAGCTTTGATTGACGGAGAGGAAAATAACTCACCCCCCAATCCCACCCAGGCACCATGATGCTGAGGACACAGTCCTGAGAAGGCCTTCGTCAGCCCATGTGGAGTGTCAGGTAAAAAATTCCAGACCTTGTGGCCAACTGTCCATTGATCACTCTGCTGAAATCCTTTGAGAAGGAGGCCCTCCTGTTTTCCCTTGACACGCAACACCAATGGATGTTTCTATCTCAATTGCAATGTTCTGCTCACCCCAGGGGGCCAAGTCTGAAAGCCAGCACCCACGGAGGCTCTGATCTGAAATGCTAGAAGGTCCACCCCACCACTGGGCATCACTGCACACAGGATGCCCAATGTGCCTCAGAGATCAACATCCCAAATTTCTTTCCTTTAGCCCATGTTGGCCGAAGGCAGCAGAATCAATGAAGAGTAAGCTCAGGAAACAGGGGAAAGTCAAGTACCTCTCGATCATGGTCGGTGTGGACGCATTCATTGCTTCTTGGTGTAAGATTTTCAAGCCAGACAGCCACTTAACGGCATCCTCTTTAGAGTCAGCTGGAGTGGGCAAGGGGAACAGAAACGCTGGGTTAATTCCTGGTAAGGCCTCTGCTTGGAGGCCCCAGCCCCATACAGACCATGAAGATGGGAGAAGCCCGTGCTGGTTTCTGGTTTTGCAGAAAGGCCTGTACAGCTTCATGGTTCTGAGACGGGCTTTGTGTCTGAGAGGAGGCCACATTCATGATAAGCTTTGTACCACAGGGGTGACAAGTGGGCTATTTTCTGTGCCGAATCAAATCGGCTAAGAGTGGAGGTAGTGGCGGTAACCGTCACTGCCATTCCTGAACAGCAAATAACACCCTCAGAGCACTTGCTATCTATATCCCAGACGCTGTGCTCAGTGCTATATTTGTGTATATATACTAGACACCATTCCAAGTTCTTTTCCTATGTTTTTCTAAGCCTAAGCAGCAAGCCCACAGGGAAGTACTATCATATTCCCATTTAATACATGGAGAATCCAAGTATAAGACAGGTTCAGTGATGGGGCCAAGGCCACATGTCTCATGGTGGCCTCTGCGAACTAAATGTGTCCCCTCAGAATTCAAACACTGAGGCCCTAACTTGGAGTTGGGCTCTTGGAGAGGGGAATTAGGCTTAGATGAGGTAATGAGGGTGGAGTCTTCCTAAGGGGATTAGTGCCCTTCCAGAGAAGAGGAAGAGAGACCAGAGCTCCCTCTCTAAGTGCATACGGAGAAAAGGCCCCGAAAGCCCACAGACAGAAGGCTGCCATCTGCAAGTCTGAAAAGGAGCCCTCACCAGAACTCAACCCTACCAGCATCTCCATCTTGGACTTCTCAGCCCCGAGAACTGTGAGAAAATAAAGGTCTCCCTTGTTTAAGCCTCCCTGTCTGTGGTATTTTGTTACAGTAGCCAGAGCAGACTGAGGGTGGAAGCCAAGAGTCCATTCTCTCACCCTCATGGCACTGACTCCAGGAATGAAAAAGCTGAAGAATTCTAACCCAGGCTAGGACTCCAGAGCAGGAGTTCCCGACCCCAGCTCCTCAGGAGAAGCATTTTCAAAACCCCAACATGTAGGTCCCACCCCAAAGTAATTAAACCAGAAGGGAGGGGTAGAGAGACATCAACAGGGAATAACTTCAGGGAGGCATCAGTGCATGTGCCAGGGTGATCTATCAACCTGCCCTGCTGCTTTAAGAAATGGACACAGACTCAGGGGCTTAAAGTAACACAGATTTGCTCTCATGCGGTGAGCAGAGGTCAGAAGTCTCAAACAGGCGGGCTGGCTGTGTTCCTTCCGGAAGCTGGAGGGAAAAATCCATTTCCTTGCCTCTTCCATCTTCTCGAGGCCACCCCCTTCCGTGGCTCATGCTCTCTCCCCTGTCTGACCTCTGCTTCCATCCTGACGCCCACCCCTCTACTTGCCTCCTGTAAGAACTCCTGTGAATGCCCCGGGCCAGCCTGGTCTCCCTGTCTCAAGGTTCTTAATCACACTGGTGAGGTCCGCTTTTCCACATCAGGAAACACATTCCCAGCTTGCAGGGATTAGAACATGTACATCTTGGCAGGACACCGTCCAGCCTTCCACAGACGAGGACCACCAGCTCAGAGCCTCAGCTTTTTGTCTTGTTCTGTTAGAGTTTTAGCTTCTAACCCTATTCTAACGAAGAAGCTGCAGGACCTGGAATAATTTGCACTGCAATCTTGAGCAGCTGTCAGTACTGCCTGTTTCAAGGTGGGAAGTAGGTCGCACTGACTGCCTGTGAGGGAAGTGGCGAGGTGGCTAGGAGCTTGGCATCTGGCAAAAGGAAGATGGAAATTCAAGTCCCACCGTACCGTGTCAGCAGGTTTAACCCTAGCGAAGCAAACACGCCATCGAGCTGTTAAATATCTCCTAGGAACCAGGAACCATGTTAGTGCTTACAATGCTGCTCTCACTCTGGGATAAGGAGAAAACCAAGACGCAGCAGGGCTAAGAGCTTGTCCCAGCACCAGTAAGTGAGAAGCTGAGACGTGAGTTGAGATCTTGCCCATCACACCTGTCTTTGAACTCAGGTCTCTAAGAGAGGGACCCCGGAATGGGACAGATGCCAAAGCTGGCTATTCCAGGCATCAAGCCTTGGGCTTTTGTGGTCTCCCAAGAGCAGGGGTCAGGGCGCAGCGCGCAGGTGGGGACAGAACTGGGAAGGGTCTGGCTCTGCTACCCCATCGCTACCACCCCTCAGGAATCAGATGTTCCATTTCTACATCCAGCTTGCTGTCTCCCTCCTCCATGTCCTCACACATGCCACACCCTCTCCCTGGACTGCCTCCGCTCTCATTCATCTCCTACAAACTCCTCAAAACCCCATCTGAAAGTCACCTTCTCTGCAAAGTCTTGCCTGGAATTAGGCGCCGTGTGCTCCTACAGCACACAGCATCATGTCTGCACTACAGGGCGATCTCCTGTCCATGTGTCTGTCCCCCCAGGGGGACTATGAGCTCCTGAAGGGCAGCAGCCAGGCCCCATTCACCTCCACAGCCCCTGGTGTCTGGCACTACCCCACTCAGAAGAACACTCAATGGCTCAGACTTCTGGCTCAGAAGACACTCAATGAAAGAATGAACAAGAAATAAATAAGAGCTCTCTGACCCTGAACTACATGTTGCTCGACTTTCACACTTTTCCTCTTTCTAGTCTATTTTAACAGCATTTTTCCTCTCGTGGCAGTCGTGACTGCACACACACACTCCTGAGTCAGTAAACTCTAGGACGGGACCTGAAAGTAACTATAAGCTCCTGCCCCCAGTAAAGAGCCTGAGCTTTCCTTGCCTCTCGGAGGGCTCTGTGCTTTTTGGTGTCTTGACAGGGTTGGCCAGGAATCTCACCTCCAGATGTGTGTGTATGCACACACGCGCACTGCTTGTGTAGTTCACAAGTGCATGTACAGTGTGCATGTGTGTTCACATGTGTGAACTGCCATGGGTCCGCATGTGTGTGCAGTGTGCATGAGTTCACATGTATTCGCTGTGTACTGTGTACACATGTGTCCACCTGTTCATACTATGGGCATACATGTGTGCTCATGTGTGTGTGCACTGACATGTCCACATGTGCATGCACTGTGTGTACATGTGTGCTCACGTGTGTGTGCTGTGTTGTGCACAATCTCAGAACCGTTCCTTCAGATTAACGGTCAAGCTGGCTGAGCACTGTCTGCTGGAGGGAGGCAGGTTGCATTTTTCATCGAGCAGAGCCCGCCCTTCAGCGAGAAAACCATCTAACCGCCATGTACTCCGCTCTCAGCCTGAGCCAGGCCAACACTTAAGTACCCCTCACAGCACCCCCCGAGATAGAGGCCTTATTATCATCCTCACTTCACAGCTGAGCACATGCAGCTCAGAGAGGTTAAGTCTGAAGACACACAGCCAGAAAGGGACAGGTTTGGGGTTCCAGACCATGATGTCCCCAATGCACATTAGTGGGCAGGCAGGTGTGAGCCTCCTCAGAAGGAAATGACAGCACAGGGAGGAGAAGGCACAGGAACACACACCCACCTGCCAGGCTGAGCGTGCTGAGGACGAACTGGGAGCCGTACAGGATGGTCAGGCAGCAGTCCTCCTTCTGACGGGCAGCTTTTGCACGCTCAAAGTCCTTGGAATTCTTCCCTGGGCGGATTTCCTTAATTTCCATGATATCCACTAGAAAGAAATTAACAAGAGCCAATTAGAAGGTGGAGTTCATGCCACCCGAGGACATAGTCACATGCCTGCACCCCGAGCACAGCCCGGCTCCCTCACTCCCCTAGGAGGCCAGCTCTGCATCAGGGCCCCATCTGAGCTCAGGGCCACTCCCGGAAGTGGACAGAAGGCCATGGGCCTGTTCAGGCATTGCTGCTACCCAAAGCCCTTGGGAGTATGAAGGGTTTGGGGGTTTCCCCTCCTCCTTAACACATTTCAAACTAGGACAATTAACTTTTGTAACTTAACTCTGATTGGAAGAATCAGATTGGCCTGGAATATTCTGCCAAACAACAGACCCAACGGATTCTCTCTGGTGCTCATTCCAGACAACAGGAAGGGTCCAACTGCCCCCCCCCCTTTTTTTTTTGAGACAGAGCCTCAATCTGTCCCATTGGGTAGAGTGCTGTGGCATCACAGCTCACAGCAACCTCCAACTCCTGGGCTCAAGCAAGTCTCCTGCCTCAGCCTCCCAAGTAGCTGGGACCACAGGTGCCCACCACAACACCTGGCTATTTTTTGGTTGCAGCCATCACTGTTGTTTGGCA
>CAUYTI010107273.1:0-12561 GCA_963575145.1 Galago senegalensis
CGCCTGTGGTCCCAGCTACTTGGGAGGCGGAGGCAAGAGACTCGCTTGAGCCCAGGAGTTGGAGGTTGCTGTGAGCTATAATGCCAAGGCACTCTACCCAGGGGGACAGCTTGAGGCTCTGTCTCAAAAAAAAAAAAAAAATTCTGGCACATCTATGGCTATGGTTTGAATGTGTCCCCCAAATTTCATGTGTGGTAAACTTAATTCCCAAATTCATATGCTGATTGGAATTGGGGCCTTTGGGAGGTGATGAGGATGACATAAGTCATCAGAGAATGAAATTGTAATGCGTATAGCGTCATGACATATGCTGTACATACTACATAAGTCATCAGAGAATCTTCTTTATGTCAATAAAGGGGCAGAGTTACTTTCTCTGTCTTCTTCTCTGAAGGCGGTGGCGGTAGAGGGTCCTCAAGCAACAGTGATGACTTCTCCACCAGAAGACTCCCCACATCCCTGGCCGCAACCTCCTTCAGAAGGGCTGTGGCGGAAGTCTTAGAAGCCAGGGGAAGGAAGGAGCTGGCCAGAGGCAGGTGCTCCTGCCCACGAGTCAAACTTCTTTCACTGACTTTCTTTGACAAAGCTGCCAACGTAGAAATAGCAGACTGGGAGGTAAAAGGGGAGGAAAAGGACTCAAAGCGCATGGTCTCCTTGGTCCTGGTGAGAGATTTGTCCTGCAGGACAGCATTGGGCTGCAGCTTTCAGTTTTAAGATGGCTGAATCTGGAGACAAGTGACAGGTGGTGGTTAAGTTACCACTTACCTTGATTCCACAAAAAACGGTTACTTGGAGTGTATTCATTCTGTTCCTGCTTCTCAACTTCCTGGCCAGAACACTGAGCTTCTGGATGTGGTGGGATGGAGAGGAAAAGGAGAGGTTCGAGCCAACGTTTACAGGGGACTCCATTCTGCCATTGGCTGTGGCTGTGGCATCAAGTTTGAGGGAACCAGCCTCCAGTAGCCACTTAAGTTGCTGCTCAGGGGCTTAGTGGAACGTGGGGAATCATCTTCACACAAAGAAGACACTCCGGGGGAAAGGTGATCTTGACACTGCAGTGAGTCTCGGAGGACCTCACTATTAAGTGCCACCAGCTCCAGCGTGTGACTGCTGGGAGTTGCACTTCCCAAGGAGGTGTCGGGGGAAGTGGACTGCTCCTGGATCTGGTCCTCCAGAGACAACTTATACTTCTCCTGACTTCTCCATAGGGTGCTTCTGACGGAGTGTCTGAGGAGTTCCCATCCCAGTGCTCTCCTTCACTGAGCTCTCCCTCCACCTCTCCCTGCCTCCTAACATCTCGGGGGAATTAAGAAGAACAGGTTTACTCCCAAAGTGAGCAACAGGTTCTGACAGAAGACAAAAGAAAAAAGGAAAATTAATAAAAACTACAATGTACCAACAAACTGAAGGAATTCCAAGGGCCAAGATACCCCCCAAACTAAATTAATATTCCTTAACAACTTGAGCCCTATGGTTTTATCCACTTAATTCTCCTTGAAGAATCCTGGAGGTGACTTCCTTTCTTCTTGAGTGTTCCTCAGGCACGCCACTTGGGATTTTCACTAATAGAGCTTTGTCACATCTTCACCTGAACAGAGCCTAACACTGTTTCCTACTGCTCTGTCACCATCGGCGATGCTCCTGAGGACACCTTCATTCCGTTTTCCAACAGAGCTCGGCTGCTTCTTGTCTTAGCTCATTTTCTGCTGCTATAACAGAATACCTGAAACTGGGTAATTTATAAGAAAAAAAATTAATTTTGTTGCAGGAAAACAAGGCCCAGTGGAGAGAAAGAAACACCCAAATACCAGTGTTTAAAAGAGGAAGGGCTTTATTTTAGCCTGTGGAGCCATAACGGACTATAGTCCAAAAATGGCCGAGTTCTCCATCAGCTCTTTCCCTGACCCCTTATTGGACTCACAAGCAAAGGCATGACCATATTACCTCTCATTGGAAACATCAAAGCACGTGCAAGGTTTACAGAAGCAGAAGCAAGCAGCAAGTGGTAGTTTCAAGGACCCAGAAGTTTATACAAATTCTTAAGGGCTGGGTTACCATGGGGAGGACCTTGCAGGACCACTCGTCTTTGAGTCTCTGTAAAAAGCCTTTTGTTTTTTCAGACTTTACTTTTCCCGGGGAGTCCTCCCTCCATTTCAGGGAGTACAAAGCTGACCAGTGTTGTAGGCGTAAGGTCTATAATTCAACCTAATCCTAGCTTCTCTCCAAGCATGAGGAGGAACTAAATTTGCTGTTAATACGTAAGTGGAGTCACATAAGCTAGAAGACAAACATAGTGTGGGTGAGTCCCTTTTTCTAAATTACTTTCTTATACTGTTGGTTTTCTTTTCCCTATTCTCATTTCTCCTCTCTATAATACATACTGTTCCTCTTTGAATAGGCCACTTGGAGTCAACACCCTAATTACATGCCCAGAATAGCCACATTTTGTAAACTTATAATACTTGATGGATGTGTAAATTGAGGAATCATCACGAAAAAATGATTCACAAACCTACTCTGAGTGGTCTGGAATCTCAGATTTTTGCTATTTTATCAATTACTTTTTACTGAGGACTGTGCTGCATTTTACATGTTGTTTTATGTAATCTTCACAATGAATCTACTCTTGAATTCACTTGCTGCATAACTTCACCTTCTTTTATGACTTTATTCATTTTCCTCCATTCTTTTGTATATGTAACAATTCCTCTGAAGCGCCTTTGGTTCTCCCCTGCACCACACCCCACTCAAGAGATGTTCTGCTTTGGGCTTCCATTCACATTTTGACAATATTGGAAGGATTCTTGTACACATACCTTTACGGAGATGTTTTTGAACATGTTTAAATTTTCAATATTTTAACATGTTCAGTCAATTGATGGGAAGCGTTCCTAAGAATGAAATACCATTGATTATAGGCTCCTAATTTCAAGAAATTCTGCTTAGGATTTAGGACTCCATATCTCTTGGAACCATTAACAAACCCAGGGTCTTTTAAAGGAAAGAGCTGCAGTCACCAACTTTGGGGAGGGGCGTCCTTCTATGCCTTATTTTGAGGTTCTGTTTCTTAACATGAGGTCAAAAGACGATAGCCCCGCTGCACCTGTCCAAACTATCTTTAGATGCTTCAGTTCTATGGCCTAGTTCCTCATTCTCATTGCTATGGTTCTTTTCTGGAGGGCAGAGCTGAGTTCCTACACCCCGATTCAGTTTCTGTGATGACGTGTCTAGATGCTCCATGGGCTTCAGACTAAATTTGCTCCAGAGGCTCTGGAGTAGTGGTTCTCAACCTTCCTAATGCCGCGACCCTTTAATACAGTCCCTCATGTTGTGGAAGTTTCAAATAATTTGATGGTTGGGGGTCACCACAACATGAGGAACTGTATTAAAGGGTCCGCGGCATTAGGAAGGTTGAGGACCACTGCTCTAGAGCTAGCGTACAGCTGAGCTGGAGGAATGGCGTCGCATGGAGGCACCGAACGCGGCAGCCACCCTTCTCACAGTACGTCGCCCAGTGAGGCGGCCGCGCCCCACCCGGACTCGTAGCCACACGGCCGCGGGAGACCTCGGCCGCAGTCAGGGGCCGAGCCCGGGAGACTCAAGAGCGGGAACACAGCTCCTTCCCCACATCCAGACCCCGGACTGGCGTCGGGGTCGTCGGGGGCGTCTGGAAGGCGCCGCCAAGCAGGAGAGGGTTTGAACCACCTCCAAGTGCGCTGACTCTGTTCCCCGCCCCACACCCCGCTCTGTCCCCGCCCCGCGCCCGCCGGGCCAATCCGGGCTGGAGCTCCGCAGACGTCACAAGGGGGCGTCTGTGACGTGTAGGCTCCGCCCCACACGCTCGGTCCTGGGATTCCAGGGTCTCGCTGCTGGGTTTCATTTCCTCCGCAGGAACAGCAGTCCTTCTTCCTACTACTCGATTTCCTCACCTGCCCACATGGTCTGTCCTCTGTAGAGCTAAGAGATGTCCTACACTTTACCGCGACGTACTGGGGACCGAGAACAATGTCTTGCCTAGGATCACCTCGCTAGTTGGAAATTGAGAAACGTCCTAAACCTGCTACGCTCTCCCAGAGGCCCCAGCGCACAGACGACCTGAGCTCGTGAACTCCCGCAAAAGAAGGGCACAGGAGGTCTCCGGGGGGTGGGGGGGATCCTGGCTTCTCCACCCACTCCAAGCTTTGTCCAGGGCGTGTGACTGATTTTATAGTAATCTTAATAGCCTTAACCCCAACGGAGCTGACCCCACGATCCCACGATGCCTTGCCGGCCTGGAGGGTCAGGAGTGACGTTCTAGATTAGAAGTTCAGATGCGAAGAAACAAAAGGATAGTGTGGCGCCTGTGGCTCAAAGGAGTAGGGCTCGGGGCCCCATATGCCGGAGGTGGAGGGTTCAAAACCCAGCCCCGGCCAAAAACTGCAAAAAAAAAAACAAGTGGATACTGAGCCCCAAGGTGAGAGAAGCAGATGCTGGCGAATGGTGGTCTGGGGAGACGCAGAGATGTGTCTCCCTGGTAAGGATTGGTTGGAGACAATAAAATGCCCATAGTTTTTAAAAACTTTTGGAACAATATGACATGGATGGAATTTATCACAAAATAAATACAGTAACAAAAGGAAATTTAAAGCTATGTACACATGCTAAGATCTTCACAATAAATTGTGGTCTACATTTCCATCGTAACAAGTTTGTATACAAAGCCATCAGTGGGAATACTGAAAGAAATCTGTCATATACTTTAAATCTTTTTTTTTTTTTTTTTTGCGGCTTTTGCCCGGGGCTGGGTTTGAACCTGCTACCTCCAGCATATGGGGCCGGCACCTTACTCCCTTGAGCCATGGTGCTGCCCATACTTTAAATCTTTACATAATGAAATGCACTCAATATTAATACCAAAAGCCTTTAAAAGTACACTTTTAAAAGTGCTGTATGTTGTGAGATGCATACAGGTATAACATGCTGTACAAAAATATAGCTAATGTTAAGAGAAAATTCACATACCATACAAAAATAGCTACTGTTATACTGAGGTATAATTCATAGGCCATGTAATTCAGTGACTTTTATTATACTCACAGAGCTGTGCAACCATCACTAAAATCAACTGTATATTTTTCTTTTTTCTGTTTTGTTTTTTTTTTCTTTTTTGGTAGAGACAGAGTCTCACTTTATTGCCCTTGGTAGAGTGCTGTGGCTTCACAGTTGACAGCAATCTCCAGCTCCTGGGCTTAGGTGACTCTCTTGCCTCAGCCTCCCAAGTAGCTGGGACTACAGGCGCCTGCCACAACGCCCAGCTATTTTTTTTAACCTATAGTGGTGCTTTCATTGGGCTGGGATTACTGATACATTACATGTCTTTATATGCATATATAAAATGAGCATTAGTACTGAAAGTCAAAGACAGCTTCCGGGGAGTCACGAACTCTTTCACTATTTCGTCTCTGGCCTCCTTGCACTGGGCCTGGTGCTCAGCTATCAAGGGCTGCAGAACCTCTATGAGCGCCTTCTCGAGCTCCCAGGTAAGCATGGCTCCACTGGTATAATCCTTCCTGATCTGCTCTAGCTTGTTGTCATCCTTGAGGAAGAAGGTCGGGCACATAAATGACATGTCCACATCACAGTTGCCCCAAAACTGCCTGTGTTCTTCAATGGTCTCTCCCTCCAGAAAATGCATGTTTATTGACCTTGGTTTTGATTTGCTTGGCGGTATCAATGAGGAAGATGGAGGAGTTGGGGTCGCTGGTGCTCATTTTGGTCTGGGCACCCTGTAGGGGAAGAAGGTCGAGTGCAGCAGGGCTGGTTTAGGATAGCCAATCCTAGGGACATTGCCCCTCGTCATTCTAAAGTAAGGATCCTGGTCAGTGGCACATGGGGTAAGGCACTGGATATCCATCCTGTCTTGGAAGATCTGTGGGAACAAGTTGCTGAAGGAGGGAGCAGCCTGGATGGCAGGAAAACTGATCTTCCAGATGCTGTCACTGTCCATGAAACCAAAAATCCCTTTCACTTGGTTGAAGGTAACATGCTTCTGAATCTTCACCACATTCCTGTAGAAGCCTGGGCTCACCCTCATGTAGTCAAAGTCAGAAAATATGAAAGTCTTGTTGATATCAAAACCACAGGCTATGATGTCCTTGGCATTCTCCACGGCATAGCCATAGGCCTGGTCCAGGATCAGATCCTTCCACAGATACTTCTCATCTTCGGTCATCTGGATGACCAAGGGCACATTAAACACATCTTGCAACCACTTTGTGAAAATAAATGGAATGAGGTAACCTACGTGCATTGCTTCAGAAGAGGGGCCTCTGCTCGTATAGAGATAAAATGGCTTCTTATTTTCATAGGCATCAAGAACCTGATTCTTAATCTCTATGTGAGAAGATGCCTCTGCACAGGAAGGAGTGTGGTCTCTGGACAGTGGCTCTCTATTCGGTTTACCAGCTCTTTGTTAATTTTACTGCTTCCAAATTGAACAATAAGCTTATCATAGTCCATGCTTTTTGCACTGCTTGCCTGTACTGTCCATGGGTCTGCAAAATCCTCTTCTACTTTTGTGGCCTCTGATCCCTGATTATTCTCCCGTATTATGTTCTTTGGAGGGCAGTCAGCTTTGTAATTCTCCCCTGTGGCAACTTTGTAGTTCGTTTTTAAAGATAGCTACATCTTCCCTGCAGAATCAGTTTCATCCTTTGGTGCCTTTCCAGCTTTGAGGGACCCCACGAACTCCCCTTGTGTAGCTATGCTGTTGATCCACCAGAGAGGCACAAGGCTCGCTGTTGGGCACATCCGCCATCTTTTAGGACCTATGTTCACAACTAGCTAGAGGGTCAGGGGATTTGTCCAGCAGTTGAGACAAGACCGGCTCTCCAGGGCCAGTCAGTGATGCCGGCTCAGCCACGGGTTACCTTCTAGTTGTCTCGCCTGGCTATTTTTTTGTTGCAGTTTGGCTGGGCTGGGTTTGAACCTGCCACCCTAAGTATATGGGGCCAGCGCCCTACTCGCTGGGCCACAGGCACAGCCCAATTGTAGAGTATTTTCATCACCCCAGAAAGAAATCCCTTAGTTGTTACCTCCCAGTTCTCTTGTAATAGAGGTCTCCAGAGAAAGAGCCAATAACGTATTTCATATATGTAAAGAAAATGTATATGAGTATAGATGAATTGGCTTGTGTAATTATGGAGGTAGGCAAGTCCTAAGACCTGCAAGGTCAGTCAGCAAGTTGGAGACCAAGGAGAGCTGATGGTTTAATCTAAGTCTGAAGGCCTGAGTAGAAGAGTGGTGTAATTTCCATCTGAAGACCAGTAGGCTCAAGACTTAGGAAGAACCAACATTTCAGTTTGACTCCAAAGGTAGAAAAATCCTCTTCCTCAAGGGAAGGTTATGTTTTTTGTTTTACTCAGGACTTCAACTGATTGGATGAAGCCCACCTACAGTAGGGAGGGCAATCTGCTTTACTCAGTCCACTAATTTAAATTTTAATCTCTTCCCAAAATACCCAGAATACTGTTTGATCAAATATCTGAGAATTTTGTGGCCCAGTCAAGTTGACATTAAAATTAACCATTGTATTCCCCATCTTCCACAGTCCTAAGCAACCACTAGTCTATTTTCTGCCTTGATTACCTATTCTGAGTATTTCATATAAATGAATTATACAATTTGTGGTCTTTTGTGACTGGCTTCTTTTATGTAGCATGATGTTTTCTTTTTTGAGACAAAACCTCAAGCTGTTGCCCTGGTAGAGTGCTGTGCTATCACAGCTCACAGCAACCTCCAACTCCTGGGCTTAAGTGATTCTCTTGCCTCAGCCTCCCACCGCAGTGTCGGGGTGTTTTTGGTTGCAGTTGTCATTGTTTGGCAGGCCCTGGTTGGATTCAAACCCACCAGCTCTGTTGTATGTGGCTGGAGTCTTAGCCGCTTGAGCCACAGGCACCACGAGCCAGCATGATGTTTTCAAGGTTCATCCATGTTGTTAGTATGTATCCTTTTTTTTTCTTTTTTTTTTTTAGAGACAGAGTCTCACTTTATTGCCCTTGGTAGAGTACCATGGCATCACAGCTCACAGCAACCTCCAACTCCTGGGCTTTGGTGATTCTCTTGCCTTAGCCTCCCGAGTAGCAGGGACTACAGGCGCCTGCCACAACACCCAGCTAAGTATGTATCCATACTAATAATATTCCATTATTTGGCAATAAAATGATACATACTAAGCATGTAGCTCCTGTGCGTGCATCATTACTCAGCACTTTCATACCTGCTGAATGAAAGCTACATACTTTTCCACTATGTATTTATTTATTTATTTTGAGACAGAGCCTCACTCAATCTTCCCTGGGACAGAGTACCATGGCATCACAACTCACAGCAGCCTTAAAACTCTTGGGCTCAAGTGATTCTCTTGCCCCAGCCTCCCCAGTAGCTGAGAATATAGGTGCCCACCACAATGCCTGGCTAATCTTTTAGAGATGGAGTCTTGCTCTTGCTCAGGCTAGTCTTGAACTCCTGAGTTCAAGCAATCCACCTGCCTTGGCCTCCCAGAATGCTAGGATTACAGGAGTGAGCCACCATGCCTGGCCTACCATAATTTATTTTTCTTTTCTTTTTAGCTGGCCCAGGCCGGGTTCCAACCTGCCACCCTCACTGTGCCAGCACCCTACTTAGTGAGCTATAGAAAAATTTATTTTTCCATTCATCAGTTGGCAGATATTTGAGTTGCTTCCATATTCTATTATGAAAAAGCTGCCATGAACATTTGTGTACAAGTTCTTGTGTGGACATAAGTTTTCTTTTTTGTTTCCCCATCTTCCAACACTGTTGCAAATATAAGTTTTCATTTCTCTTGAGTATATACCTAATGTGGAGCCAGTGGGTCATTCTCTGTTTAGTCTCCCTGGGGTTGGGTGCATGGCATCATCAAAGATCAAACTCTTGAGCACAAGTGATCATCCTGCTTCAGCTTCCCAAGTAGCTGGAACTATAGTCACCCACCACAATGCCCACCTAATTTTTCTTTCTTTCTTTTTTTTTTTTTTTTAGTAGAGACAAGGTCTCACTCTTGCTCAGTTTGTTAGCTTCCTGCAGAGCTACCAGACTGGTTTCCAAAGTACCTGCACAACTTTACCTTCCACCAGCAGAGCATGAGAGTTCCAGTTTCTCTACATCCTTCTTGTTATTGTGTCAGAGCTGCATGAAGGAAACAGCCAGGATGTGGATTGAAAATACAAGCTTGCAAGAGATGAGGCTCACTGGAGGTGCAGGAGAGCCTTGAACAACCCTTGCAGGCTATTTATTGAGTGGATAACAGGTGTGAAAGTGCTGAGTAATGACGCACAGGAGCTACATGCTTAAAGACCACAGAAAGGAAACTACGGGCTTTCTCCACAACTCCCACAATGAAGTGACATAAGATGTTTGAGGTTTAACACCTGCTTCCTATTGAGTAACCAAATCTTATCTCATTCTGGAATACCGGGTTATTTGAGGCTTGCCTCCAATTTACAAGATTTCTCTAGGCTTGCCAGGAGAATGTCTTGCTCTTAGTGTTTCCTTTGGTGTGTTATGAACTGGTGACTGTCCCTGTAAGCATGATGTTTGTTCCTCCACATTATTGCCTGTCATTTTTATTATATCAAGCCTAATGGGTATGAAATGGTGCCTTACTATGGTTTTGAAATGCATTGCCTTGGTGATTACTGATGTTTATCATTTTTTCATGTGCTTGGCCATTTGTTTATCTTTGGAAAAAGTCTATTCAGACCCTTCGCCCATTTTTAATTGGGTTATTTGTATTATTAAGTTGTCACAATGAGTTTTTACATCATATTTATATATTATTTTGCATACTAAAAGAAAACCAAGATAATGTCAAAAGTGGGGTTTTCAAAGTATTATTCATGATAAGAACTAGAAAAATGTACTGTCCCATGTTAAGAGACAGCCTAAAGGATTATATATACAGATTTTTGTTGTTGTTGTTGTTGTTGAGACAGAGTCTCAAGCTATCAGCCTGCGTGGCATTGTGGCATCATAGCTTACAGCAATCTCCAACTGTTGGGCTCAATCAATCCTCTTGCCTTAGTTCTTCTATTTTTAGTAGAAACTCTTGCTCAGGTTGGTCTCAAACTCATGAGCCCAAGTAATCCACTCACCTGGGCTTCCCAGAGTGCTAGAATTACAGGCATGAGCCACTGTACCCTATCTATACAGTTTTTAAGGATGTTGTATTGAATTTCATACAATGAAATACCTTTGCTTGCCATATACCATAAGATAAACCAGTACTATGGGAGCTAAGCTATCTTTTTTTTTAATTTTTTGTTTTTTATTTTACTGATTTTTTTTTTTGCAGTTTTCAGCAGGGGCTGGTGCCCTACTCCTTTGAGCCACAGGCACTGCCCTGGAGCTAAGCTATCTTTTAGCAAAAATAATAGGAAAAGCAGATCTGGCCTTAAAAAAAGAAAAATTGTAAATAAACATAGTCCTCCCCAAAATGCCTGAATGACTCTTTCCTGGAGGGAGAGGGCTGCCACTGGATGTGAGGAGGTGCCCACATCAAGACCACTCAACCCTGTGGATTCAGGGCACAAAGGCAGGAAGGCAGAGCTACAGCATCAGTTGGCCCTGCTCTGGGCTGCCCCTTATCCTACATTTGATAACGGAATCCTCACAAACACCGTAGGAAGAAAGAATTATGAGCCCTACTTAACAGATACACCAGTGTTGTGCCCAAAAATTCTCCCAAGTGGATCCCAACAGACGGTCCGAGACACACTCCGATGTAAAAAGTAAGAGGTGAGATTTATTCAGACCCAGGTCTGGACTCTCCTGGCTTGCAAGCCTAGGTTGAGCCTCAAACCGGTGGAGGATGTTTTTATGGGGTACAGAAAGCAAGAGAGGCAGGGTTGGATACGAGTACATTTTTCATTGCTGGTTGGTGATTTCATTAGTAAAGGAGGATTTGGATTGGTACAGGTGAGGGGTGGGGGAAGGCAGCAGGGAGTGGCTCTGCAGGTTTTACTAGCAGAGGTTGGGGTGGAGGGGCTAGGAATGGAGTTTATGCAGTAAACAGCTAGGAATGGGGCTTGTGTAGTAAACAGCTAGGAATGGGGCTTGTGTAGTAAACAGCTAGGAGTGGGGCTTATGTAGTAAACAGCTAGGAGTGGGGCTTGTGTAGTAAGCAGCAAGATGGAGCTAGTCTGGCCTTCTCACCAGCATATACATTGAGAGGGATTTAGTGACTACGATTTTTGTTCCTACTGGTGACAAAGACTATAGATGCCCATGCCATGATCCATTTTGGAGTAAAGATAGAGGAATACCTACCAAAATTTGTGCAGCTGGGTAACCCCTTAGCCACATATTATTGACTAAGTGACAGGCCAAGAAGAAGCTCCAGAGGGTCTGACACAGCTTTACTCATATGTCAGGCCCTTTGCCGAGTCTGACAGTGGAGGGGTGTCAATCGGACCACCTGTGTGTGTCCTCTCCAGCAAAATGGTCTCAGAGTAGTTGGACTTTTCACAAGATAGGTCAGGGATCCCAGAATGGTCCCAGAGTTAAGAAAGAGGGAAACTGCTAGTCTCTTGAGGCTTCATGCCTGGAAACTGGCAGGGTTTATTCTGCCGGCCCATTATTCCATTTGTCAAAGCAGACACAAAGTGCCTGCTGCCAAGGAGCAAATCATAGACGGCCACCTCTCAATGAGAGACATCAAAAAATGTGTGGCCACTTCTAATCCTCCACAGTACTTTAGGATCATAAATGATTTACATTCCTTCCACATGCAAGCTAGACACACCCTCTCCCAAGGAAGTGAAAATGCTCACCCCATGTAAGCACCAGGCTTGACGTTTAGGATATCATCATCTAAATTAGGTCTAAGTGCAGAAGATGGTCTTCAAGATATTTCCTTGAGAATGATTCCCAAAATCTGAAGCCTTGGGAATTAAAGAGACCAAAAATGTAAGAAAGGAAACAAACAGACTTGCTGTAGGAGATACCAAGTCTTTTTTTTTTTTTTTTAAAGAGACAGAGTCTCATTTTATCACCCTCGGTAGAGTGCAATGGCGTCACAGCTCACAGCAGTCTCCAGCTCTTTGGCTTATGTGGGGTAAACTTCCACAAAAATTAAATGAAATGTGCTCTTTTAATTCTAGACACTGAGCAAAAAGTCTTACGAGTATTATGCCCTTTTGTTGAGACCTAAGCGACCTGGGAAAACACAGTGGGGGCCTGCAGGCCAGGCCTAACAACCTCCTACAGGGAACCCCGACTGTGCAGTCAAGTGGGCCTGTCAGATAAGGGTTGAAATGACCCATCTGTGCAGAAGACATGACTCAAAGGTTGATGTGAGAGAAAAGAAAAACTCCGTCATAATGATGTGAGTAAAACACTCCATCGTAACTGTGGGGTCTCCAAACCATAAGAAAACAGTCATGGAACCTGTTTCTCGGAAATTTAATTGAGTACATAGAAGAAAAAGGTTTTACTCCTCTGTTTATCCTAACCTTTAACAATAGAAGTCAGATAATGTATAGTTCTTTTAGGTCTTCAGAGAGG
>CAUYTI010107274.1:0-10177 GCA_963575145.1 Galago senegalensis
CCTGTGGTCCCAGCTACTTGGGAGGCAGAGGCAGGAGACTCGCTTGAGCCCAGGAGTTGGAGGTTGCTGTGAGCTGTAATGCCACGGCACTCTACCCAGGGGGACAGCTTGAGGCTCTGTCTCAAAAAAAAAAAAAAAAAAGGCAGGGTGTGGTGACTGATACCTGTAATTCCAACACCTTGAGAGGTCTAGGCAGAAGGCTGTCAAGGTCAGGAGTTCAAGACCAGACAGGGCAACTTAATCAGACCCTGTCTCTACATAAAACACACAAAAAAATTAGCCAGGCATAGTGACACACGCTTGTAGACCCAGTTACTTGGGAGACTGAGGCAGGAGGATCTCTTGAGCTTAAGAGTTCAAGGCTACAGTGAGCTATGATCATGTCACTACACTTCAGCATGGGCAACAGTGAGACCGTCTCTTAAAAAATAAATTGGGCTCAGCACCTATAGCTCAACCAGCTAAGGCACCAGCCACGTACACATAAGGTGGCGGGTTCGAATCCCTAGCCTGGACCTGCCAAACAACAATGACGGCTGCAACCAAAAAATAGCCGGGTGTTGTGGCGGGAGCCTGTGGTCCCAGCTACTTGGGAGGCAGAGGCAAGAGACTCGCTTGAGCCCAGGAGTTGGAGGTTGCTCTGAGCTGTAATGCCACGGCACTCTACCCAGGGGGACAGCTTGAGGCTCTGTCTCTAAAAAAAAAAAAAAAATTAAACACAACAAAATTTTTGAGTGTTTGCAGGGCACTAGGACTGCTCTAGGCACTGGGAACATAAGTCAGACCCATTCCCAAGTTTGCGGGAGGCAGACATGTAACTGGACTGCTGAGATGTAATGAACAGTGCTGTAATGGCACACAGGCAGCTCCAAGTACTCAAAGAAGATCAGGGAGGACTTTGTGTAAGAAGGGTCATTACCCAAAGGACAAGAAAGACTGGCCAGGTGATGAGCAGGAGGAGGAACCATGTTAAATTAGAGACCAGAGAGGGAGGTACACTGTGAGAATTGGGAAGAGATAAATTGTTGAGTTTCCCTTGCCTCCCCCTCAACAGAATGGCGGGACCCCACTGCTGTATGCTGTACGTGGGAACCATGTGAAGTGCGTTGAGGCTTTGCTGGGTGAGTGGGAGTAGAGACTGGCCCTGGGGGCCCCCAGAGCCGCAACTGGCCTTGCAAGAATCCTTATACTGTTCCTGAAATGGGTGGTGACTATCTACTTCTCTTAGAGGCGGGGATTTGGGAACAGGAAATGTTAGGATAATGTAAGGATCTGGCCAAAGGGTTGAACACCTACACCTTCCATGCTTCAGGGATCCTGGAGCCATAGTCCTCAGAAGAAATTAAGCTTTAGAGGGGTGGGGCTGTTGTCCAAGGCCACATGGGCAAAGGGCAGACCCATGGCCACATGGTAGGTCTTGAGGTCACTGGATCTCCCAAGTCTTCATGTCCCATTCTGGGCTCCTGCTGCTAGGCCAAGCTCCTCCTCCAGCATCTGCTCTGCTTTGTAGCCCGAGGCGCTGACCTTACCACTGAAGCTGACTCAGGCTACACCCCGATGGACCTTGCTGTGGCCTTGGGATACCGGAAAGGTTGGCCTGAGACCCATGAAGCAGCAATGGGGTGCCATAAGCAGGGAACCACAAAGGGGTACATGGGTTATCCTCTGAGAATAGCCTCTGAGAATGTTTGAAGACCGTCAGGGGCCATGGTTTACCTGGCCTGGGTATGTCCCAGTCTTAACTTCTGGACTGTCTGTGTGTTGGGGTAGGGAGACCAATGGGTGTAAGTGAGTGGGCTGTGGTATGAACACACAGGCACTGAGAGGCCAAAAGAGGCCCCAGCCCAACCTTAGGATGTTGGGGATGGGGGGAGTCAAGGAGGTATACTGGGAGACCAGAAGAGAGGTAGACAGCATCCAAAGAGAGGCAGCCAGGTCACTATGAGCAGGGCCACTGAGGCCAACCCTCTCTACGGTGGGAGATGGTTTTGAGCAGGGAAAGATCCCAGTTTGACTCCTTGCTTCCTCCCTGACAGTGGGATCTCAGTTTTCCCATCCATGTAATGGGGAGATCCTAACAGAACCAGCTCCCTAGGGTCATGGTGGGGATTAAGGGCTTAGGAAATATTCTTCTCCTTTCTTTGGAGTTTTATTCCATTTGAAACAGAAATCATTCCTTGTCACCCCTCTTGTCTTTTCATAAAAATCAAAGTTCACCAACTTTGGTAGGAAATACTTTTTATAATTTTGGAAAACCACATAAAAATGGATTTTTACAAGCTTACAGAAGTTGAGCTTCCTGGGATGGGATGTGGATCTTTTATCCAAGTCCCAGGGCTGGGAGGCCTCTGTTTCTCAACTGGGGGAAGAGTGCAGGTTGGCTGTGCCTCTCTAGCTCCCAATTCAAGTTCACAGTTCTCCTTTTTCCCTTGCCCTATCTCTAGTCCAACAGGTGATTGAGAATCACATCCTCAAACTTTTCCAAAACAACCTGGTACCCGACAACTCTGAGTGAAGGCCACCTGCTGAGGACTCAGACACTCAGGGAACAAAACAGTTAACTCAGAGCTGGGGGAACCCAGAACTGGCTTCCAAGGCAGCTCCGGGACAGGTGGTGTGAGGGGACCCTTCCCAAGAGGAAGTAATAAACCTGTGCAGAACTTGAAGGACTTCACTGTATTGCTGTGTTTCCCCAAGGGCTTCCTGGAGGAGGTCTTAGACTTTCTTCTCTCCCAGTACCCGCAGGTGGTAGATGACCACACGGCCAAAAAAGTCAGTAGCATCCTCAAATGTTACCTTCAGCCGGTCTACTTCAGCAGCTGGCACAGAGAAGGTGTGATCACAGGCAGTCAAAGGAAACAGGTGGCTTCTTGTTTCCCACCTTCTGAGCCCCACCCTTCCCAGACCTGGGCTATATAGTTCCATCCAGCTCAGACACCACCAATGTGTTGGATGACCTGGGCAAGTTGTGGGTTGCTCTGATCCTATCACATAACACAGGTGGTCATCACCCCCATTTTACAGATAAGCATTAGAGGCCTAGAAGTCACACACCAGGGTTCCCACTCAGGTCTGGGTGAGCCCAAAGCTTTCAGAGACCCATGCCACCCCACCCCAAAGACCATGACAGGATATCTGAAGTGAGTTGCTATCCTCAGGATAGAAATCCACAATCTTGCTCAGAGCTTTATTTCCCTGTGAACCTGCAGCAGAGAAAGAGGAAGACAGTGAGTGTGAAGATTAGTAGTCCCTGGACCTACCACCTCTCAGGATCTTCCAGTACCTTCTAGGCAGCAGTGGCGACTGGAAAAGCCCCCCTGGAACTGGATCTGCAGCTGGGAGACACCAACACGCTGGGGAAACTCTAATATCACCCACTGGGAGGGGCCCTGGAAGCAGACAGGGAAACTAAGGTCCATGGTCAGTACAGGCTCAGAGCCCTGCTCGGCTTGTCTTTCTCATTCACACAGTCCATGAAACAAACAAATTGAGTACATGTGTCCTTCCTGATACCCACTAGGCCCTCCTCCCCTGCCAAAAGTTGTCAAGACATCCTGGATTCCTGAAGCTGATTGATGCCACCGATGTTGGGCCTGGGAGGCACCTTACCTGATCCGAGTTCCAGCACGTCTCCTCATTCTGATCGAACAGGTGTTTCTTTCCAAACTGCCGAGTGTTGCGATTCAGCACCGAACTCACCCTAGAAGAGGCACCAGTATGATCTGGGTGAGGAGAGGGACTGAGCCAGCTCCCGATGCTGCGGAGGGTGCTCCTCCCAGTTTTGTCCACTGAGCTGGGCTGACCTCAGCCTTAGGGCCCTGACACTCTCTGAACCCCCAGGCTCTTACCTGCTTACTGTCTCTGGACAAACCAAAGAGTGGGTCATCTCGGTTCCACAGGAGCTCTCAGGGTCTGGGCTCAACTTGGGTTTGACTCCTGACACCACCTCAGCCACAGCGGTTACAACCTTGACCACGTCCCTGGCCTGCACATCCTTACCTGTTAACTCTGGCCTTGAGCCGTAACTCCCTTGCCTGTCCCAGTCCTAAATGTCTCGATCACCCTCCCATAGACCAGAACAATTTAGGAGTGGTGATCGGAAAAAATGCCAATGACCAGAGGTTAGGCTTTTCACAGGAAACAAGTTTCCCGCGGGTTTGGGGGGCGGTCGTCCCCTATCCGAACCTCAGTTTCTCCCGGATCAACTCTGAAAACCAAAACCTGGGACCCGGAACAGCGTGAATGCGGCGCATGCGCAATATAATTCAGGTACCGCCCTGCTGCAGCTCCTAGGGCAGGGTTTGATTTCACCCCGCCCCTTCATGCCCGCTTCTTAAAGAGCCCAGGTTCAACGTTTAAGGTGGAGAAAGAAGGCCTTCTGTTTTCCGGATGCTAATCCTTGGTAAGGGATGTAGAGCCCTGGTTTTGGAATCCTAGAGACTTCCTATAGCGATGGCTTCCTACTCGAGAAAGTGCTGAATACACTCCCTAACTGCTAATGCAGTCTGGGAACCCCTGAACCTCATTGCCTCCCAGAGGCCAAAGCAAGAGATATGAAAAAGACCATGATGTTGGGATTATCAGGAGTCCTCATCAATCTCCTTTGTCCTTGTTAGAACATAGGAGACCTGTTCATCAAATCTCCCTTTCACGGAAGACATCAAGGAAGACTTCTGAGAGAGAGGTGGGGGCATGGAGATGGGTTTTGAAGCATGAACAGGAATTTGCCAAGTCAGATTATGCAAAGTTTCAGATACCAGGCTAAATATTTGGTTCAGTGATTCACTAGACAATTCCTGCCTTCCTCTACTGTCACACCCTTGTCCTCAGCCCTGTGCTGGATAATGTTAGGGGTGGCAAGAGACCTCAGTTCAAACCCAGTCGCTGAATGAGGAGACCCTGGTCTGAGCAAGATAGAGATAGACACTCTGTGCCCCAGAGGATCAGGGCAAGCCAGAGGGTGAGATAGGGCTGGAGGAGCAGGGGCTTTAACCAGGAGGAAGAGGAAGGATCCTGAGAGAGGTTTTTGACCCGCACCTTCATGGGTTGGCCGAAATTCACTAGGGTAAGAAAATATGGTGGGGGAAGGGCATTCCAGGCAGGGAGAACAGCATAAGGAAAAGCCTAATTTCAATAAAATATGTGGAGCCGAGACCAGGTGCAGTGGCTCATGCCTGTAATCCCAGCACTTGGAAGGCCAAGGTGGGTGGATTGCCTGACCTCACAGGTTCCAGACCAGCCAGAGCCAGAGCAAGACCTCGTCTCTAAAATTAGCCAGGTGTTGTTGTGGGCGCCTATAGTCCCAGCTACTTGGGAGGCTGAGGCAAGAGAATCGCTTAAGCCCAGGACTTTGAGGTTGCTGTGAGCTATGATGCTACATCACTCGACCAAGGGTGACAAAGTGAGACTCTGTCTCAAAGAAAAACAAAAGAATTATAGTATATATATATAGCCATAGATATAGCCATATCCTTCTAGGCCTGGAGCAATCATGAAAGGTATTTGAGAAAGGGCAGGTTGCCATCTGATCTGCATGAATGGAGGGTTCCCAGACAGAGCAGTCGCTGGCAGGAGACTGTTGTCCCTGGCTTTAGCTGAATGGTCTGGCATTCAGCCCCTCTCTTCAAGGGCTGGGGGAATGGTCCCCCTGGCATCCTGCTAGCATCTGCCTGAACTCATTCCAGGATGGGGGCTGATGGGGAAACTGGGTCACCCACAGAAGGGCTGCCTCATAAGCCCTGCCTCCCAGAACTTTCTGCATTCAGACATAGTCTGGTGCCACCAGCTTTGCTGATCTCAGGGATGGGACTGGAGGTAACAGGAAACACTCCACCCCCACCTTCACCCTCGGAGCAAGTTAGGAAGAGAATGGACTCTAGAGAACCCAGATCTGGTGCAAATCTTGGCTGGACCATCATTGACTGTGTGAATTTAGACAAATATTCTGACCTCTTAGTTTCTTCATCTGTAAAGTAGGGGGAATTCTATTTACAGGACCATTGGAGGACTCAGGGGGCTCTTTAAGTTGACACATAGCGGCTCGGCGCCTGTGGCTCAAGAGGCTGGGGCACCAGCCACATACACCTAAGGTAGCAGGTTTGAATTCAGCCCAGACCCGCCAAACAACAATGATGGCTGCAACCAAAAAATGGCCAGGCATTGTTGCAGGCACCTGTGGTCCCAGCTACTTGGGAGGCGGAGGCAGGAGACTTGCTTGAGCCCAGGAGTTGAAGGTTGCTGTGAGCAGTGAAGCCATAGCACTCTACCCAGGGGGACAGCTTGAGGCTCTGTCTCAAAAAAAAAAGTTGACACATAGCAATAGTGGCTGACATTTGTTGAGAGCCCACTGTGTGTCTGACTTGAAGCCATATATTTTTTGCCATCCATTGGCCCATTAAACCTGCCTTAGCGGGAGGTGCCTGTGGCTCAAAGGAGTAAGGCGCCAGCCCCATATGCCAGAGGTGGCGGGTTCAAACCCAGCCCTAGCCAAAAACTGCGAAAAAAGAAAAAAAAGAAACTTGCCTTAGCTGGTCCCTGTCACCCCTATTTTATAGCTGAGGACACAGCAACTTAGCCAATGTCCCTCAGTGAGATATGCATGGCCCCAGGGCTCTCCACACCACTCCTGGCCTTGGCATGGGGCCACCTTGTCCAAGGGGGTGAAGCCAGCTCCATACCCTCTTCCCACCTCCTCACCCCACTGGTGCCTGGGCATGAAAGGGCCTCCTTTTTCTCCAGGGAATTAACAGCTCCAGGCTCCTAACAGGGCAGCCAAAAGTGGTCCATTCATTCTCCTGAGTGATGAGAGACTAAGAACTCCCACCCATGCCAGGAAATGAGGCAGGGAGAGCTCTAGAACAGTGGTTCTCAACCTGTAGGTCTCGACCCTTTCGTAACAATAAAAATACTTCCTGCATATCAGATATTTACACTAAGATTCATAACAGTAGCAAAATTACAGTTATGAAGTAGCAACGAAAATAATTTTATAAAAAAAATAATAATCTTATGGTTGGGGGTCACCACAACATGAGGAACTGTATTAAAGGGTCACAGCATTAGGAGGCATTAGGAAGGTTAAGAACCATTGCTCTAGAAGGTTCAAAGGCAGCTCCTCTGCTTTTTAGGGGGAAAGGGAGGCAAAGAAAAGCAAAGTTATTTAGCTATGGCCACCTTGGGGGACTGGGATACAGTCTGACCCCAAAAATCTTCCCACTGGGCTGTATTCTGCATTTTTCAGGGAGAAACTGGAGTTTCAGAGAGGCTGGGGATTTGCTGAAGTCGCACAGCAAGTATGGGTCAGTGGGAACTCTCTCTGCATTGGCCCCATTCATGTGGAAAACATAAATCTGTCATCTTGGAGCAGGACAGGAAAAGGCCTTGGTTAGCTTTAAGCCTGGGGAATGGGTGTAATAGTTTCCCTGTGGTCTCACCCTGAGGTGAGTGCAGAGGAAAGAGGGTGTAATAGAATCTCTGAAACCTGGAACCCATAATCTGTCCAGACTGGGTCTAATTTGCCTGCCAGGATATGTGTCCAGGTCCAGCAGGGACTAGCACAAAGTTGAAGGATGCTCACCGAGTGCTAGCAGGGGTTGTTGGTGCTGGTGAGGTGTAAGTGTGGCATTATACTGGAGATAACAGTGCGAGTGTGAGTGAGTGGCTAGGTGTGCAGGGACTGAGATGAGCATATGTGGGAAGATTTGGACCTGGTTGTGACAGTAGCTGGGAGGCTTGTGTATGTCAAGGTTGATGATATTAGTGCCCATTGAAGTCAGTTGTGTGCTCACTATCTCTGGGTATGGCCATACCTGGAAACATGGTTGGGTGTGACACCTTAGGGCAAAGGTGAGCTTCCTGTGGCTCAAAGAAAGGTGAAGGTGGGTGGGTGTGAACAGCAATGAGTGTGTTTGAGCACAGAGGGATGCTAGATGCAGTCTCACTCACAGCTATGCATTTGGTCATGCAGCAAGCTGTATGTAATCAAATGTGGTTGTGTGGTTGTGCATAGCCAGATGTGGTTTTGGATAGCCAGGTTTGATTGTGCATGACCAGGTGTGATTTTGTGTGTGGTCAGGTGTAGTTTTGTGTGGCTGAGAAGACTTGTGGGTGGCCAAATGAAGTTGTATGAGAGCTGACTGTGCTATTAGTGTGGTTGGATATAACTATGTGTCAATGGTGGTTGATGACTTTGTATGTAATTTGACCATATGCCACTTTGGATATGTTCTGAGATACTTGCAGGGACACTGTTCACTGCTGCAGCCCAGATATGCTGGATGGCCTGGCCTCCCCGCCTCTACTCTGGCCCACTAGCCCCCTCCTCCACTGGTATTAGCCCCTGGCTCAGACCCCAGTGTTGGTGGGAGGGGGACAGAGAAGGCCCTCAGGGATGGGGTTGGGGGGGGTCTTGTCCAATCCCAGCTCTGGCCTATAAATAGCTCTTTGAGCCCAGCAGATTCCCAGGCAAGATTGCCTTATTCAATCCCCCGGCAACAGCCCTCCTCCGGGCCCCAGGCCAGACCCTCTAAGCTCAACTCTGGTTCTTCTAGGGGAGATCAGGGGGTAGGGAAGAGGAGGAGGGAAAGGATGGGAATAATTGAGGGTGGGAGTCATCTCTGAATCCCCACCAAGCCAATACCCGTGTTGTGCGTTCTTAGGGAGGTGATTCCATCTCTATGAGCCTCAGTTTCCCCAGAGAACTGTAAAATAAGCAGCAGCCTCTGCTTGTGTGCTAACTTCCCATTTCCTTCTCCCAGCAACCTATAAGATGGGGACAGTTGGGTGGCACCTGTGGCTCAACGGAGTAGGGTGCTGGCGGGTTCAAACCCAACCCCAGGCAAGAACTGCAAAAAAAAAAAAAAAAAGATGGGGACAGTTCATTATTCCCAGTTAATTAATTAATTTATTTATTTGAGACAGTCTTACTCTGTTGCCCAGGCTAGAGTGCTGTCAGAAACCTCAAACTCCTCAGTTCAAGCAATCCTCCTGCCTTAGCCTCCTGAGTAACTGAGACTACAGGTGCCTGCCACAATGCTAGTGGCTAGTTTTTCTTTTTCTTTTTCTTTTTTTCTTTCTTTCTTTCTTTCTTTATTTTTTTTTTTTTTTTTTTTTTTGAGATAAAGTCTCACTATGTCACCCTGTAGTGGCATCATAACTCACAGCAACCTCAAACTCTTGGGCTTAAGCAATTCTTTTGCCTCAGCCTCTCAAGTAGCTGGGACTACAGGAGCCCAGCACAACACCTGGCTATTTTTTTTGTTGCACTTGTCATTGTTGTTTAGCTGGCCAGGGCCAGGCTCAAACCTGCCAGACTTGGTGCATGTGGCTGGTGCCGTAACTACTGTGCTAAGGGCGTTAAGCCTGGGCTAGTTTTTCTATTTATTTTTTTGCAGTTTTTGGCTGGGGCTGGGTTTGAACCCGCCACCTCCAGCATATGGGGTCGGCAGCCTACTCCTTTGAGCCACAGGCGCTGCCCTAGTTTTTCTATTTTTAGTAGAGACAGGGTCTCACTCTTGTTCAGGCTGGTCTTGAACTCCTGAACTCAAGCAGTCTGCCTGCCTCACCCTCCCAGAGTGCTAGGATTATAGGTATGAGCCATTGTACCTGGCCAATTATCCCCATTTTAGATGGGGAGACCAAGGCACAGGAAACCAGATGGCTTGCCCAGAGTCACACACTCTTTGGTTGCTGGTGACACAACTGTTACCCGAAGTCACATCAGCTGAGATCCCCGACCTGCAACTCCCCTCTATGACATGGAGTTGGACAGTAAGTGCAGCCACCCTTTGTGTCACCTTAGACCCTAGGGCTGCCCCTTCCTCCCTGGGGGTCTTCCTTCATCCCTCACTCATTCCCACTTGCTCTTAATAATCTTGTGGAGACTATCTCGTCCTCTATCTGTCTCTCTCCCCATCAGACTGACACCACCCCAGAGATACTCACACACACAGAGATACTCACACACACACCTATACACGGATGTAAGACTCCAGTGGTGGTGGTGGGAAGCCCATTCTCAGCTGTGAGATACCGAGACTACAGGAAGGTAGGCAGGGGATGGGGCTGACTTCTCTAGGATTTTTCCTCACCTCATTTCTGTTTTTTTATTGTGATAAAATATACATAACACAAAATAAAGTATGATTTAGTGGCATTAAGTACATTCACATTATTGTGC